>JADRCC010362724.1:0-13053 GCA_019843855.1 Hylomyscus alleni
AGCTGATATTGGGATGTAAAGTCAATAAATAAATGAATTAATGAAAAAAGTTGACATTCTCCACCTTATATTGCTTGCCTCATCTGGAAGAAGAGAAATGGATTTGGAGTTAGCAATTAGCTATCTCTGCTTAGTTAAAAAAAAAAAGTAATAAATTTGCTAAAATTAGCTGAATTGGTTGCAAAATACATTGATTTTTACTATGAAAGACCCACAGAACTGTTATTTTTTGGTGGAAGTATAAATGCTATTGTCTTATGAGATGAGGAACCAGTAAAGTTTTATATGTTTCATGAGCTATTTAAAATTGACTATTAGAAATGTCAAGAAAATTAAAATTTATTTAGATATCATGCAGAATGCCTTAAGAATATTGTTTAAATAATTTTAACTTATTAAAAAAGAATTATTTTATTTCCTTAATTTTTCAAAGCAAAATTTATAGGTATTACACAAATGCCATTCTGCAGAATTCGGTGATGGTGTGAGAATGTGTGCAAAGCCTGAGAGCATCCTGGCCAACAAGATGAATCTCAAACATCGCCTGTAACTAAAAGAAACAGGAAAGAAGTACATGCGTTAGAAAACTGTGCATCCAAATGAGTCATCTTTCAAAACTGAAAATCCAGACTACTGTTTGTTAAAGTTTTTACAACTCTTCTAGAAATGGGAACTGGGGCAGAAGTAAAGCATTGCCTTAGTTTATAGTTTATAAACCTTATGGAAGTTTTCACTTCAAGAAGAACATTACTGAAGCTGTGCATAGTGGCACAGACTTGTGATCCCATCACTTGCAAAGCTGAGGCAGGAGGATTTCAAGTGTGAAGCAGTCTGGCTTACATGTAGAGAATGTATCTCAAAGAAAGAAAACGATGGTGAAGGAAGAGAAAGGAAATGGTTAACATTCAACAATGTATCCATTGGTCCTGCCTGCAAAGAACTTTTCTTTTTTTCCAGTAAAGATTGATCAAGATCCAATAATATGTTTATTAGTCCTACTTCCAAAGGATTTTTGTTTCCAGTAAAGATTGGTTTCCCTTGAGATTGCTGGCATCTATGTACCGAAATTCATTAATTCATTGATTATCTGTTCTTATTTTTCATTTGAAAATGAAGTGCAAGGACTACATCAATAGTCTATATTCTTTGGGGAGTCGTTTAGACTATTCTGATCAACCTTTCAAAAGGAGGTGTCAAGTTCCTGATACTGGAATTTTGTTAATTTGTTCTTATGGAAAGCATTGTCAGTTTGAGTGGCATAACATCTCTGTCTTAGTCAGGTTTCTATTCCTGCACAAAACATCATGATCAAGAAGCAAGTTGGGGAGGAAAGGGTTTATTCAGCTTACACTTCCAAATTGTTGTACCAGGAAATACAAAGTTCACTTTGCAATGTGAGCCCCAAGGTGACTTCTTAAAAGGTGTGCTCAGGTCCATGTTCTCGTTATAAATCCTGAGTTACTACATGCCAAATATTCTTTCCCCATTTCCTCTGAATGGCAAACTTCATAAACATAGGCGTTTCAACTAGCCATGTCTGGAAAGCAGTGTGTTGCCATGACTGTAGGCTGCAGCTTGTATTGTGAACACAAAAACCTTTGATACCTAGAGGAGTATTAAATTTATCTGAAATGTTTCAATTTTACACTAAATCAGTGTTTCAATTCTTACTTGTTGGATTTTTCAAACTGTTTACAGATGAAAAGAACTCTGTGTGCATTGAACCATTCAATCCGTTTTGGTTAGAAGTATGATATTTTCATTTCTAACAAAAGTGCCTGTAAATCCCAAGGCAGCTTCATGCTGGGTTTTCTTTAATGTAAATTACCCCCGTGGACAGCTACTTAAAAAGTTCAGCCAATATACAAATTTCCTGTTCCCTGCAGTCCTTCTGAGGGCATTTTCTATAATCTAGCAAAAGCCAGCTAGCTGTAATCAGATTCCTATGTTTAAAACAAGAAATATAAAAGAGTGGATTTACGGCAGCTGAGCCGCCAGTGATGGCACGAGTGGGGCGTTAACGCAATGCTGCGCACATCTGACTGATGCTTTGAAATCTTTGAATTCTCGTTGGTAATCCTAGAGAAAATGGGGGAAAGAAACCGCAGGATAATAGTTGAGCTGCTGCAGTTACCAACAGCAGAGGGACCAAGAAAGATGTCAATGGGCCTAAGAAGACAGATTCATACCAGTATTTATCTGAGCTCAGGGAAAGTGTGTGTGAAAAAAATCACATAGGAAGGTCACAGATTCATAGAATCCTGGCACAAACAAGTAACTGCAGTCTACTATAACAAAACCTTCTTTATCCAAGTCCATGTCTCAGCTACAAGGAGGACAAGCAGCCCATAAGGCTGTCATGGTTAGGAGTGTGCAATCGCTTATCAAAGTGTGGGAGGGCAAAGCAAAAGGGACCCTGGATGCTGTTTCTCTGATTCCATTGTGTGAGCAGCTATGCTCCACTGTTCACCCTCTACTGTGATGCTCTCTGCCCCACCACAAGCCCAGTCTCACCTAGCCAAGCAATCCTGACCAAAACCTTCGAAAACGCGAACATAAACAAACTCTCCCCCCGTTTAAGTTTTGTCACCCCAGTATCTGTTTTGTCACAGGAAAGGAAAGCTGACTAAAGATGCAGACAGATGAGAATGCCCAATAATCAAAACACTTTCTTGAACTTTTAGGACTCAAAAGGCAGTAAACTAACTTGTTACTTCCGAATACACTCAAGTCACAATATGTCAAGTGTTGTGATTTGTTGGAGACAAATTGCCCTTCACTCTTATCCTCTATTGGAGTTCCTGCTGCAAGTTTGTTACAGCGTAGCAGTTGACTCTCTAGGGAATGGCCTGGAGCTTGTCATTCATTTCTTTAAATCAGACAGCACCTATGGGGATGTAATAGAATCTGCTAAATTGATGGACTCTAATAAAGCCCCATTCCGGAAATAAAGCTGATTTAATTATCAGTCAAGTGTATAAGGTTAAGATTAGATAGTTTCTAGATATCCTGAAGGAGTTGAGAATGTTAGGTTTCACCTTTTTGAGACAAAGCTAACTATATGAGTTGTAATAACTGTTCTTACAGCAGTCACGTTTATATGTTTACACAATTTTCTATGTCATGGGATTATTACATATTTATCTGCATATTCTTTTCCCAATGTCTGCTATATGATTTAGCACCTGTTGATTGTCAGTTGAAGTTAGTGAGTCAATCAACCATTGTCCTATTTGCTGAGAACATCTTTGAGACGGTTTGCACACCAGTGTTGTCTGCCTATCCTTCTGTCTGAGAGTAAACCATTCTGCTTCTCTAAACTGCAAACTCTACAGACATTCCAGCTAATCATCATTTGATCCATTATTGATAGAAATTTTCTGGTGGAGGCTTTAAACCACGACATGTAGGAACACAGAATTTCTTTACAAATGAAATAATGAGATCTTGCTTGAAACCTTCAGTAATATTTTAGATATTTCTTCATTTTAGTCTTGTTTTCTTTTCTTATGAAGTTTTTGTCTATGTGTCACATAGTTTCAATACAGCAGCTATTTCTTATATGGTGACATGAATATTATTATCAGTTTTTATTTTGTTCAGTTTCATAAACAAGTAATGTTTACCACCAAAATAGTATTATTAACTATAACTGTTTTGTTCATCACATACTATAAAATAATAAGCTATTCTCAAAGATAAAAGCTTAAAATAAACTTTATTACTTTATCTTCTGACTTTTGGTAGCATTAATTCAAGAAGATCTTGACTGGCAAATTACTTGATGATATGATATTGGCTAGAATCATCAGCAACACAACCCTGAAAACACATATCAAGTTGGAAAACCCAGGACAACTTTACTTACAATCTTGATGTCTAAACAAGAATGGTTAGATGACCAACTTGACTCACTGGGATCTTTCTCTGTGCCTTCATTCTTGGGATCTGTACATATTGTCTACTTCTCAGGATATTTGTACTTTTTATCAGATGGCTTAGAACTCCAAGATACCAGGATGGAGGTTGGTAGTCCTCCTAGAAAGCTGGGCTCAAAACTAATGTGATGCTATTTTATCAGGCACTATGGATTAAGCATCTGCAGGCCTGCTTAGATGCAATGGTATCCTTTTTTAAAAATCAAAATAAAAGTGAAACAAAGATATTAATACAATTTCCTAAAAGAAAACATCTTCTGGACTTCTGTGTTAGATAGTAGAGTAAAAGCCACATTTGTGTGCAATCAGATGGAAAGAATAAACTAAAATAATAGGTTCTATTTATCTATGGGAATGATCTAAAGAAAAAGCTAGGTGAAAATCCTACCAGGGTCTAGTCCTGCCATTCTGATCGCATTGGATTGAGTCAGTATGATGGGAAAAGAAATGCTTTCATGGGTGGGTACCAGCAGAGACAGGTGACAGTCCTTACTGTGGAAATACAGCAAGAGACTAGATGTGTCGTCCATGCAGAGAAGGCACAAGCAGAAAGGGCTGTGGAGGTGGAAGCTAACATGCAGCACAAGAGCCAGAAGTTAACACAAGAAGACAGTCACCTCAGCCTCTGCCTTTCCCTAGGCAAGCTGTACAGAATTGGGCAGTTGTTGCAGAACTTGGCACAGAATCTTTATGGGTTCAGAGGAGATAAATACAATCGCATGTACCTTTCACACCCTCTCAGCCTCGGTCCCAGAAAGCCCTGCATGCAGAAAGAATAATCCAGAAAAGACAGACAAGGTTGGTTTGGCAACTGACCAGGGGACTCTGGAAGAAAGTTGATATCAGTCACGGAACTTCTCATCTGGAAGGACACACTCACTTAACTTGTTTGCATCTGCTGAGACCAGAAGTCCTCTTCCAAACCCATGAACACTTATTAAAAAGACAATCCAAGGGGAAGGAGAAGACACAAAATGTCAATGAGGCAGAACTGCTGGATAATTTGCATATGCTTTTATGCATGTTCTTGCTCTTACCTACTCCACAATATTTTCTCCTCTTACCTGGAACACATCTAACCCTTATTCTGTTCTTCTCTGTCATACTTAGCTCCCTCTTTTCTACTTGCCTCTCACTTCATTTCTTAAATACTGATACTTTTAGCCATAACAATAAAATAAAAACACAAAAACTCTATCTTCCCCAACCCACACCTGAGCACTATCTTTGTGTCTTATCAGAGGCGCATATGAAATACACAGCGCCTTCTATTTCAAGTTAACACCAAGAATGCTGTCAAATTCTTGTCTCTGTTACTGCAGTCATCTTGCCCAATAAAAAGCAGCAGAGAACATAAATCCTAGTGAAGACTAACATAAAATCAAACAAATAAAAGGAATGGGGAAAAGGGTTAGGGTGGTAATCCAACCCAGGGAATGCATAAAACACAACAGAGAAACACAAAAATATGAGACAGTAATCCACTATGACACTTCAATGAGCTCATAACTCCTCAAGACCAGAAACCAACGATAATGAGATATCTGCAAAACTAGAAAAAGAATGCAGAGTCCTCTTTAAAAGAATTAATGACTGCACAAAAAGTCTCAAGCTGATGAATGAAACAAAGAAATCAGTTCACAATCTAGAAAGCAAAGCTAGAAAAGAGGATGGCAAAAATTAAAACATGAAGACATTTTAACAAGAATATTGAACTAAAAAAAAAAATCTAGAAATCAAACCTGCGATAAAATAAAAGCGCCACAGCAAGCATTATCAACAGACAAGACCAAGCCAAAGAGCAAATTCCAGGGCTAGGGGACAAGGCCAAGACAATGATATGTTCATATTTTCAAAAAATTGGGTCAGGGAGATGACTCAGTGGCCAAAATGCTTGCTGCACAGTATAATAATTGGGTCATCAGAAACTGTGTGAAAACAGGCACATTAGTGCACACAACTGTCACTTTAGTGCCTCTACAGGAAGGTAGAAAACAGAAATGGTGATCTCAAAAAGAACATCAACCAGCTAGCCTTGCATATACAAGGAAAGAAACAAGAGACCCTGTCCCAAACAAAGTGGAAAATCAGAACTGAAATCCAAAGTTGTCTTCTGACCTCCAAACATGTACTATAGCATTTGCATAATCATATGCAGATGCATAAATGTGCACACATATACATATACAACTAGCTGTACAGGAAGGACTTTTAAGTCCAAAAGAAGAAAATAAAAAATGACTGAGCATATCAAAAGTCCAGGTAATTTTGGCTAATGTTAAAGAGACCAAAACTAAGAATCCATGAGCTCTAATAATGAGTTGAGATTAAAGACAAAAGCCATAGACAATTATTTACTGAAATTCTAGCATAAAAATCTCCCAAACCTAGAAAAATGGACATCTAAACATATTATTTAGAAGACCCAAATAAGAGTATAAGCATGAAGAAACTATTTATCATAGTGAGGAAATAAAAAATCATAATGAGGAAAGAAAAGACACAATGTTAAACTAGAAACCAATTTATTTGCAAAGGCAAAGACATCGTAATGACTATCAGATCTCTCATCAAGAAGTCTAGACACTAAGGAAGCAGAGGAGAATGTACTTCTAAACCAAGAATGGAAATAATTGTTGCCCAATATTACTAAACACAGAAAAGTTATCATGTCTTAAATTTGATGAAGCAAGAACTCTTTAACACAAGCACAAATTAATACAAAGCATATTAGCATGTCAATAATATGGAAAATAATTTAATGATTACTACATACAAAGAAGATAAAGTATCTCACCCATTTAAACAAAGCAAAGAATTTATTTTATGACAGAAATATTTTTTAAAAGAAAAAAAAGGAGAAGTGGAATGGAATCCATCATATCCAACATACAGACAAGCAAATCCCCAGTGAGAACAGTGGAATAATAACTACAAATAATTCCATGAACCAGAATAAAAACCAACAAGTCCATAGCAAAGAGCAAACCCTCTCAATAATAGCCATAAATGCAAATGGCATTAACCCATCAATTAAAATACTCACATCCAGTATTTAAAATACAAAATGCAACCATCTATTGTGTCCAAGTAACATACCTCACTGGCAAAGACACCTTAAAGAGTCAAAATGTGTAAATTAACTTCCACAGCAAATGAAGTCTATAGAAAAGATGAACTGGTACAGTTCATATAATATCTGATAAATCAGACCTCAAACCAAAAGTAGTCTGAATAAATAAAGAATACAACTATTAATAAAGAGAATAATTCATCAATAAGATATAGCTATTGTAAATATTTATGCATAGAATATTAAAGCTCCTAATTTCATAAAATAAACACTAAAAGGAACAAAAAGTTAGATATTCTTCATACTGTAACAGGGAAATACTCTAACACCATATATATGTATATATTTCAAATGAGTAAAATATCAAAGAAACTTCAGAACTAATTATGCCAGGATCAATTATAAATAACAGAAATTTGATAATATATCCCATCTAACGGATACAGAACACACATTATTTTGAGCAGAACAGAGAAACTTATCTAAAATAAATCACATTAGAAGCCACAAAGTAATCCATATAGAGTAGAAAAATATTGAATTCTATCATATCAGATCACAGTCAAATACAACTACACATCAAAAGCAAGAGAAATCACAGAGATTATAGAATAACGACTTTGAATGAACAATGAAGTACTGGATAACTCTAAGAAAAATTTTAAAGATGGATTTAAAAATAGATTAATTTGGGCCGGGCTGTGGTGGCGCACGCCTTTAATCCCTGCACTTGGGAGGCAGAGGTAGGCGGATTTCTGAGTTTGAGGCCAGCCTGGTCTACAGAGTGAGTTCCAGGACAACCAGGACTACACAGAGAAACCCTGTCTCAAAAAAGAAAAAATAGATTAATTTTTGAAAAGATAAACAAGATTAAAAAGCAAAACAAAACAAAAGCCCTATCTAACCAACCAAAAACAAGATGATCCTGGTTAATAAAATTAGAAGTGAAATGGGAGTCATTGCAATAGACTCGAAGAAAACCCAGAGTTCTCAGGTCGTAGACAGATTATAGCCTGATTCTTGGTCAGAATATCACATGGTCGGTCCTATCCCAGATCTTCATAGAATCCTTATTGCCCTCTGAAACCTCCCAAGCTGAACCTCTATGCTCCACATTTCTCTCAGCAGTCTTGTTTGCTACACCTTTTTTAAGCCCAAAGTTCAAAATCTTCTTCTACATTCCTCACAGAAATCTGTTCTACATGCCAAGTCCACATGATAAGGTTTATCACAACAGCTCCACTTCTTAGTACCAGTTTTGGTTTTGTTGTTGTTTTGCATTTGTTCCTGTTTTTGTTGATGTGATAGAATACCTTGACAAGAACAGGTTAAGGTGAGAGGGTTTATTTTGGCTTAGTTTGAGAGTCCATCATGGTGGGAGAGTCACAGGTGCAGACAGCTCATCACATTACATCCACAGTCCAGAAGCAGAGAGTGATAAATGTCTGTGCTCAGTTCACTTTCTCCTTTTTATCCAGTCTAGGACGCCAACACATAAAACAGTACTACTCATATTTAAGACCAAGACTTTCAACCTAACCCAATCAAATTAAGCCCCATATACATGTGCAAAGATTTGTTTCCATAATAATTCTAAATTTCATGATATTGATTGTTAAACACCCCTTCATTTAAAAAAGCATTGAGGACAAAAACACATCATTGTCTCCATAAACACAGAAAGCTCATGTTTCCTTTGCTGAACAGACACATTGAGTTGGGCACAGAACTACCATATGATCAAGCAATCAAACTGAGATTTGAAAATAGATCTTAAGATGACATTTCCACTCCATGTCCATTACAGCATCATTCACAGTAGCCAATACATGAAAACAATCTTCATGGCTATTTTCAGTTGAATGACACACAGTAGGGAAACACTGCTAACTCTGATGACATTGTTGGGTGCACACATGAAGTAGGAGGCCAACCTCTTACTATGTGCTTTTACTACAATTGGAAATGGATTTTTAGTCTCAAAAAAAAAGCATACACATCACTACTATTTACATATTTAGGGTAGTAAACCTTGCTTCACATGCCCAAATTCCCTAGTGCCCTAGATGATACAAACATATCATGATATGCTATAACCAAAAGCCTCCTTCCACATCCATCTCAATATAAGATCCAAGATAACTATAACACTGTGGTAATTTTTACTTTTATCAACTCTATCAAACAAAATGAAAAGTAGTTTCTTTAGTTTTATGGGAGACTATTTATTTGTCTTAAGTTAAGGATCTGGTCACACAGCAAGTCAGATAATATTTTATTGACATTGCTAATATCCAATGGCCAGAACATCAGGTTTAAGATTATGTCTTGAGGGTGACCTCTGTAGAATCACTCAGTTTAACATTGCCTTTAGTCCTACAAGTATTCATCATCAATCCAAACCAAGGATCTCCCATCAACTTCTATCCTTACTCTGATTCCAGTCCTCAAAAACCAAACTAACCAACCAAATGTTAGCCACAGTTGCTTGTTTCATCTTTTCCAGTCTCATTTGCCTTTGTGTTGGATTATGACCTCATTCCAGCCTCTAGAACACAGAGAGGAAAGATTTCGCCATATTTGGGTCTGATCTTTAAAGTTTCCCACGAAACTATAATCTTTGCTTTCCTCATGGGTGGATAAAAGTCAAAACATTCCCAGTTCCACTGAGGGGAAAATCCTGGATAATTGAATCCCCTGGATCCTGGAGAAAGAGCTACCAGCAAAGATGCCCATCGAACACACATAGCAAGAGACAGCATAGATGGAAAATAAATTGACTTCTGTTCAAAGTTAAGGAAATTAAGAGGTTTACTTTATACTAAAGCACTCTCTAGCCCTCTCTATATGATAAAGCAGTCCAGATAATGCAATTTATCACATGACTGTTGTGTATCTTTATTAAGGAACACCAGAGTTCCATGATTTTATATCGGTGTGTTTTACTAGACAGAGCTATCTCAATGTTGCATAAAGAACTTGGGCTTGCCAAGGATCCCTTCAAAGCTTCTACCAGGGATCTTAAGTGTGACTCTGCACAGAGGAATCATAGGATTCCTCTGAGGGGCACATAGCATCATCCAATAAAATTTAACAATGACTTTATGGTTATTAAGTCTAAAGACAGGGATTGTTGCAGCCTCAAAGAAATTAGATAGAGTATTTTTCTACATTGCTAACGTCAGCTAATTTTAAGAGAGCACATGACTAAGCACAGGATGCCCAGACACTTAGAGTTTATCTTACATGACTCTTAGTCCCAAAGGACACACCCATTACTCCTTAGCTGGACCTTTTACCTTTGAATAAATAACTCTTCTAGCCTCATACTTAAAATGGTATTCATCAGTTGCTTTTTAGATACAGATATAAATGATGCTCAACAAACCCATTGATATGATTCTTGCCCCCAACTAGTCAGGCTGTTTTCAAAAAAAGACAGCAGCAGAGCCAGCTCTTCTAATAGTTCCTGGCAGGACACTGTCTGTATACAGAGTGTCTGTGCAACAAGCCTACAGATCATCTGTCTCACTGATTTGAAGTTTCCTAGAGCTGACATACCCTGAGCCCCACATGAACACCTCCAAAAATAAATGATATGTCTCAGTAACCTGCTGTGAGCAACAATGATAATAATAACAATTCCTTGTGTTACTTTAAATTGAAAGGCCCAGTCATCTTCCTGAACATTTGATTCTGTTTTTTTTTTTCTTCAAAAAGTGTACTTTCCCAACTCTGCATGCTCTATTTCTAACCACCAACTGAATCTCAGGATCATTTAGAAGTCTGTTCTGATATTGGCATACTGCTGTGCCTGGATATACCTGCCTATGTATGTACTCCTGAGTTGTGCTGTGACCTTACACATTATTTAATGGCCAGATTTTTAGCATTAAAAACTGCCAAAGAGCAGTGCTAATGCCTACTCATAGCTAAATGAAGAACTGCCTTCATACCATGTAATAGTAGAGTTTGATTTCAGCTCTACCACCCACTGTGTGAGCCTGAGTAAGATTCTTAAGCTATCTGAATCTGAAGCATCTAATAATGATTCTGTGTGGTCAGAGAATTAAGATGATAGAAAAGTACCCTAACTCAGTTTGTGACCCATTGTCAATATTCAACAAGTATTGATTTTTTACAAAACACCACGGGACATTACTAGCTTAGAAGTATTCCAAACTATAGAGAAGACCCAACAGCCATTTTTACTGTGTCACTTTTATTTAGATACTCATAGAGAGTGTTGAGGGATGTGTCTGTTTGCAGTAGGAAGAGGTAGGTAGGATTTGCAGAAAACAGATGTATCCTAGGTACATGACATATGAGAGTCACTTTTTTTTTTTTAGAATGGCTATGCATATTCCTGTCAGACACATGAGGCCCACTGTCCTAAGGTCAACCCTGAGTTTAATGAGCTGGGAAAGAAGTGAGATTCCCAGCACACAGTATCCTAGCACAATCCAGTGTAGCTATTGAGTCTGGTAAAAGTCAGCTGAAGAACTACATGTTCATGCATGGAGCACCAACTCAATCAATGCTGCTGAACTGTAGCTTCTTACCTCCAGAATCAAACCCTTAGAGGTACGAATCTTTAGAACTGCAAGGTAATTGTCTCACATTCAGCAGAAACATTAGGAAGGCAAGATTGAACAAGGGGAGGAACTTGTATTAAAATGACTAAGTGCTCCCAGAGGAATCGGCACTCATGTTTGTATCTTTGGCCCAGGCTCAGCTTCCACAACACTGAGAGCATCCAGAGGTCTGTGAGTCTGTTTTCTACCCTCACCATTTCCTATTTATACTGCCAAAGGCTACATAAACAGCACATTTTTCTTCTAAGTCCACATTTAACGATGAATGTCATTTCTTTCTTCTCCAAACTTAAGTCACACATATTTTTCCTTACATAGGAAAGATAGGGGAGAGTCAACAACTGCAGATCTTAAAACTCAGAAGCTGTAAGTTCAAAGTCTGTCCCTCCCTTTAACTTAACATGCCTTGTTCTTGCTGAGACCTAATTATCTTAAATGTGTAAGGTGCTATTATGTAGAATTGATGAGCTTTAGGTTAAGTTTTGCATGTATGAGTATGAGTATGGCTATATTCTGGTTACATGATGACTCTATTATAATTTGTGGGTCTCCCTTTTTCTTGGGTGTCCTTGGCCACAAGCCTACAAGGGCAGAGGGAGCAGAAGCTGAGAACAGAGTTACCACTGTTTTGAGTATGATGGAAGAACTTCTAAGAGACAATTTCAGTGAGACAGCTCTAGTTTATTGTTCCAGGGGTAGGATATATAAGGGTTCTTAAGGTTCCAGATAGAAAGGGCTGATTGGTCATAACACTGTATCTAATTATCATACATGTGGAAAGCTAGAGTGAGACTCTGTTTGTATGCTGAGTTATGCAGCATTTCCAGAGATCTCTTCACATGGTCATTCTTCAGATAAAGTTAGGCATGTCTGCTCAGAGACACTCTCCAAGTAAGGTTAGACAAAGAAAGGGACCCCTTGCTGAGAAAGGAGGTCCTCTATTTTGCATAGAGCTTGGAGAGCTAGCCAGACACAGTAAATTGTAACCTTAATAGTAGGGTTCTCCAACAATAAATGTTCCTGTTCTCATTGTCATTTTTCTCTCTCCTCCATTAGTATAAATTCATAAGAAGTTGGAGGCAAGGTTTCATCATGCATTGCTTCCTCTGGAATTTTAAGCTGAAAAAAAATGAGAAAACATTTGCTAAGTATAGTTATATTGGATGTAGAGTTTGGCTTTTGTCAGAATGATTTTTATATCTGATAGAGACCATAGTTAGCTAATTTAGGCAAATGGAAGATTCCTAAGAAAAATGCTGCCAGGCGGTGATAGCTCACACCTTTAATCCCAGTGCTTGAGAGGCAGAGGCAGGTGAATTTCTGAGTCCAAGACCAGCCTGGTCTACAGAGTGAATACCAGGACAGCCAGGACAACACAGAGAAACCCTGTCTCGAAACAACAGCAAGAAGAAGAAGAAGAAGAAGAAGAAGAAGAAGAAGAAGAAGA
>JADRCC010363108.1:0-10364 GCA_019843855.1 Hylomyscus alleni
CTTTCAGAAATGGGACGTGGATAGGGGACATATGGCCTGCACTTTAGTTTCATTGAGTAGGCTGAGACAGCTAGGCATGGTGGTAGTGTTCGCCTGTAGTCCCAGCAGTTGGGAGTTCAAGGACAGCCTGGTATACACAGTGCTGTCTAATAGCAAGAACGAAAAAAGCATGTTAGAATCGTAATCTCTAAAAGGCTAGAACTTTGCTCTGTTGGCTGTTCTCCAGCGGTATCTAGCCCAGCGTCGGATATGGAGGAAGATCATGAGCGCTTGTACAGAATGGAACAGTCACATCATTAAATGCACTTGGTAATTGTTTCCCTGTGTTTGTCACTCTTGACAGGAAATCGTGACTCTAAAGACAAATGAGCTCTTCCACACTATGCAGCAAGCTCAGGAGTTGGCACAGAGGCTCAAACAGGAGCAGAGGATCCGAGAACTGACCCAGAAAGGGCATGACACATCCAGACTGATTCAAAATCTTAATGGTAAGGGACTAATCAGAATTTTACTTATAGTTTAGATTTTGAAGATGATTTTAAATACTTATCTATTTTAATTCCTTAAAAATACACATTAAATATTTTTTTAAAGGAACTGAGTCTTTTCCCCTAAGACATTCTTAATAATTTAGAAAGCTGTCCTGAAACATTACACTTTGCAGTATCTTTTCTGGAGAAATTTTCAGTCATCTGAAATAAGTAACATCCTTTAATATGCATTCTTAGATTTTTAAATTCAGCAAGTGCTAAGAATACAGGTAACTTTTCATAATAAATTCAGGCTATAATCTTAAGTTTCACCTTTCAAAAAATTTTACTACAGTTTATGGTGATTAAGTCAAAAAGTCTTTAGCTTACTTTCATCATTCAGTGCAAGGGCTCAAACCCAGGGCCTTGTGTCCTAGGCACACTGTCACTCCACTCTATCCCTAGCCCTCACATGGAGTGTGTTAGTATTCTTTAGATGTCATTTTCAGGTCTGTTTCTCATTGCTATTTGACACAGCACAAGTGGATTATAAGCCATCCGCTCCCGTCTCCGGTTCCTGCGATGACCCTGAGGAAGCTGCTGATGAGACGACTTCAACAGCCTCTCCCAAGAAGGACACAGGCGTGCAGACAGGTGCTTATGTAAAGTACTCTAAGTTCTGGTTCACACTTAAAATGAAGACATCTCATAGGTTTCTATTTTGCCTTTGTGAAAAAGGTCTCTTGTAGCCAAGCGTGACCTAGAACTAATCTTCCTGCCTCTACCTGCTGAACTCTGGGATTAAAGGCTTGAGGCACCACACCCCTTTTATGTGGTACTAGGGAACTGAACCCAAGGTGTAGTGCATGCTAGGCAAGTGCTTTACCAAACTGAGCTACTTTGTCTCAGAAATTTGAGGGTTTTAACAAAATAAAAAAGGGGTGTTTACGATGAGATCTAACTCATATAGACATAAAATTTAAGTTCTCTCCCATCTTTCTCTTTTGTAGTTCAGGGAATTAGGGCCTTGCGAATGCTAGGCAAGCATTCTACCAAATGTCTAGACCAAATCTTACCCATTTAAGGGACACTATTTGGTGCATAGGAGCTCACTATATAGACTAGACTGGCCTGGGACTCTCAGAAATTTCCCTGCCTCTGCCTTCCAAGTTCTGCAATTAAAGGTGAACACCACCACACCAGCTGTTTTGGGTTCTTTAACTTGCTCATACCTGTGTAGTTAGTGTCAGTCTTAGAACCTTTTCAGCTATTCAAATTTATTTCCTATGGAAATGTTCTTTAAAAATATGGAACACTTAACGAAGTTGCATGTTATCCTTGCACAGGGGCCATGCTAATCTCATTCCAGTTTTGTGTGTGTGTTGTGTTGGCACAGTACTCAGATGAGTAATTCAGAGTTTTACTCTTTTTCTTGCAACACTTAGATTCTGATCTGGGTCACCCCAGTGACTGATAGTGCTCATGCTCTCATATGCTGGTTTTAAATTTTAAAAAAGGCAGTGATCATACTGGATACCCCTGAATCATTTTTAAAAGTATTTATTTTTAATTCTGTTTATATGTGTAGGGGTGTGGGCTGTGCAAATGAGTACAGGGCGTGGAGACCAGAAGAGGGTGTCAAATTTCCTGGAGCTAGAGTTATAGGTAGATAGGTGCCGGGAGCCAGACTTCAGGGGCAGCACTGCTCTTAACTGCCGAGCCAACTTGGACCCTGGGTTTAGAGATTTTTGAGGCAAGTTCCCAGAGGCATCTTATTGAAACCCTTTTTGTTTCGTTTTCTCAGTTTTGTGAAGTCATTTTATCTTTTCCTATTTAAAATTAGTTACCAGTTGGCCTTCCTGTTAAGTATTTATTTGTGGCTCCTGATGATCGTATACTAACTTTTAATATTAAGTCAAGAGATCACATTGTCCAAGCCACTCTGGAGTTAGAGAGGTTCAAACTCAGAATATCCACCTAACATGGTACCCAGATTTTAACTTGGGAGATGCACTATATCCCACACAAAAAGAAGCCCAAGAGACTAGTTACAATTGCACTGATGTTCTATTGGTAAACTAATATGATTTTTATTGGGATTACTAACAGGATTATGGGTCAGGAATTACTGTAGAGGATTAGGGATAACTCAAAAACATTACCAAAGAGCCCACCCCCAAAACTGCTGTCCACCCTGAAACTGCAACCTAGAACTCTGCACAACTCCACAGTAGGGCTCTCTGCAAGTCTTTTGGTCATTCTCCTCCTCCAGCAGGTGTTCCTTGTTTTTATGTTGCTGGGAAGGGTCCCTCAAGAATCTTCTAAGATATTGCTGTTAATATAGGCTACTTGGAGTAGTCATTTCTAGAACATCAAAGAATAGTAGTTTAGAGCTTCTTTTGAAGGGGATAATTAGCAGTTCTTTAATGGGTATAGCTTCATTGAGGATTAAATTCTTAGGGGTAGAAGGATAGCTCAGCAGGTAAAAGTGATCGCCACGAAGGCCATCGACCTGAGTTCCATCCTTGAGTCCCATATGGCAGAAGGAACCAACCTTCACAAGTTGTCATTTGACTCCCTTGTGCATGATGTGGCATGCCTTGCCACCCCAAAGAAATAAATGCAACTGAGAGTCATTAAATAACTAAGAAAAGTGATTAAAAATTATGTATTTTACCATGTTTTTAAAATTAATCATTTGTAATTTTTATTTAGATGACGTAAATTTAGGAATTTTCAATGATGCGCTACCACACTGTGGATCAGTAACAGAGAGGGGCATTAGAAACTTTTCTTCTCCAGAGATTTCTGCAGAATTCAGTGGACAGATTGGCATTAGAAAAGAGAAGCAAGAACTAAGTATGGATAAAAGCACTAATTTAGACAAAGAAAATAGCTGGTATAATGGCCAGTGTAATCAGAATAGAAGAACAGAGAAACAAACAAAACTCATCAAGAAATGTCCTAATAAGCCTGCTTGGAATATAAATAAGCCTCTCAAAAGGTACGTTCCTGCATCAGCAAAGTACCCTACACATCTCCAGAAGGAGAAAGAAGAAAAAAAGGTAAGGCGGCAGATGGAGCTGCTTCACTTAATGGAGAGAAACAATCCTGAGACTCTCTCCCAAAATAGAGGCACTTCACTGGAAGTTCCTGCTTCGTCTCATCGAGAAACTGAGGCAGAGAGCAGGTTGCATCTTATCAAAAAGGTGAGATTCTTTTAGTTCAGTGTTTCTGAATTCAAAGTAGTTACTGAAATCCATGTTTTCAGAAGGGCACGGTTCATCTAAAGTAGGTTATGTCAGAGGAAGACAGCCGTGCCTGCTGTATGAACTGTGTGTGCTGTACAGTCAGTGCTTTAGCTAGCTGCATCAGAGACTGGGGAGCCCCCAAAGCAAAAAAACCAAAAACCAAAAACAACCAACTTTATGCAGATAAGTGCTTTCTTTACTCAAGTACATATGAAAATATCATACATATATAAAATGAACTACTACTTAGATGTAAAGAAAGATGAAATCGACCCTGACTCAAACAAACAAGGAAAAAAAAACAAACAACAACAAAAACGAAATCATCAAATTTGTAGGGAAATTGGTGGATCTTGGAAAGTATGTTGAGGTGACCCAGACTCAGAAAGGGAAAAAAACAATAAAAACCTAAAAATACGATTCTCACTTGTATGAGATACATCCTAGCTTACAATATGCAAATATGTAAAAGTTTCTATAAAATTGAGAAAGGAGATCAAGAAATAGGTGACGAAAGGATTAAATGTAGGCAGAAGGATATATGAATCCTCAAAGAAGATTAAAGCTTTTTTGGGGGGTGGGGAAGGGGGTGGACAAACACAAAACTGAAAGCCTGAAACAGCAACTAGCTTCAGTGCCAGCAGCCGCGAGGCAACTAGGGAGTTTGAAGCCAGCCTGGCCTACAAAGGAAAACACCACCACAACAAAACCTAAGCAAAGCTCCAGAATGGTTATCCTAATGGATCACTCTGGTGTAGTTTTGGGCTGGTCAAGAGTTTTTGAGTGCCTTCCTTAAAGTAACTGTATGAAGTTTTGTGAGTTAATGAGAATACTGTTATTTTATTAAAATAAAACTTTTATGTAAGAGTTCCTGGCCTGGCCCTGGGACTATACTTTGTCATACAGCATCTCTTATTTAGATATGCCCCTATTATTTGAGTATGTTGAGAAGTTGGTGAAAGTGCCTGCCACAGAGCCTGATGACCTGAGTCACTAGGACAGAAACAGAAACAGCTCCTCTGAGTTGTCTTCTGACTTCTGTGTACACACTGTACATATGCATGCACACACAAATAATGTTTTAGAAGTATTTGGGGACTCTGAAAATGTGACTGACTCTGTTTTTTGCTTGTACTATCTATCTTTAAGGTAGAAGAACCTCTGAAAACTCCAGTTAGTAAAGAAAGGTATGTGTATTACTTCCTTAGCTAATTAGTGCTGCTTTGTGGGATACAAAATATCCACTTAAAATCTGGGTGACAGCTTCATATGCAAATGGAGGCAATAAAAGAAAAGAGGTATGGCTTTCAGTGATTGGGTAAAGGCTTGCTACAGAGTGGCTGTTAGCTGGACTGGGCCTGAACAGGTTTGAGTTTTCCATCTCTATTAGCAGTAGAATAGGAGCCTGGATAAATCAGATAGGAAAATAGATTGGTGAAAACGGGAAGAAAAAAAAAAAAAAAACTCCAGTTAATTAGGGGAAGTTTAGACCAGTCATTTATTCTTTATCTCTGTGCTGATAGTTTGAGACTTGTCTTGAACAGTAACTTTAGTTCATATAACAGGCATCACTTTATGATAAATTATACAAAGAAAGATGAGATTGAACCCACCCAACATTGATGACTCTTAGACCCCACTGGAGTGTGCCTGTATGTATGTGTGTGTATATACACACAACACTGCATTCTACTGTCCTGCTTTATGAAAAGTTAAAGACCTTAGACTGCTATATATAGTATTCCTTAAGGTAGACCATACACATCTTGAACTGCAATGTGATCAGATATGTTTAAAAGATGCAGTTTCTAGAGGCCAGAGAGATGGCTCAGTACTTAAGAGCCACTGGTTGCTCTTCCAGAGGGCCTGAGTTCAGTTGCCAACATGCACATGGTGGCTCATAACCCATCTATGACTCCAGTTTTAAACACAGAATCTCTAAAAACAAAACAAAAAAACAAAAACAATATTATAGAATTTCTTATTAAAGTTTGTTTGTTTTTTAAATAGGTTTCAGACATCACCAGCAGTAAAAAGCAGAACTCAACAAACTCAGAGTAATGTATTACATTTACCGATAAAAAACAGTGACTATGAAAAAGAGACTCTGACCTTAGGAGATGGTCATACTAACTTATCAGATGAGATGTCTGAACCATCCCATTTTATTCCCTACGTTCGAACAAATGAGATCTATTACCTTGATCCAGATGCACCCTTGTCTAGGCCTTCAACCCAGGACAACCAATACCAAAAATCTCATGGTAAGTTAAGTAATAAGCATACAAACAAACCTGAATGACCTCCAAACCCTAAATTTGCTTCCATATTAGTCTATGCTTTAATTAAGTCCTAGTAATTTATTTGACTATTGTAAAACTTATCTGTCCTTCAGATTGTGCCCGAGAACAAGAGCTATTTGACTCTGACCATATCAGGGATCCACTTCTTAATCCTAAATTAGTGAAAAACAGGGACCAACAGCAAGCTATCCTTAAGGGGCTTTCAGAACTAAGACAGGTATGCGCTCTTAACTGTTTTTAGATGTTTGTTCTCTTTATATGGTGGCAGTGTTTGCACCCCAGTTTATAACAGTTATTTTTTTAATTCTTATATATTAACCTTGAACAGAAATCAAAAGAACTTTTTTCCTTAAATTTGTTCTCAAATTACCATTTTCACCTGCATAATCAAGATTTGGAAGCAGGAGGATCCCAGTCTAGGCTACATACAGTAGTCCTGAGAATCAAAGTCCCGAGACAGTTTGCATATTAAGACAACTTTTATTTAAAAATATGTACATTTAAACATCAAAACACAATAAAGTGCTAAAACCAAGAAACAAATATACAATTATGCTTTAATGAATTTTAACCAATATGGTCCATTTTTTTAAAGTTAAGAACAGAATAGATCTGTTCAAAGAATGAAATTATACATGTGATTTCCCTCCTAGATTCATTCCTGTGATTTTGCATAAGCTTTTACTACCTTTTTACACAGGCAAAAATAAGACCTAATGTGCTGAAACCTATCCTGGGGCTATTACACTGTATTTGGGGGAAATTTGGCTTGTGTGTTGCTTACCCTTTATTGCCCTTCCTAAAGCTAGAAAACCACCCCTGCTCGGACACTATTTACTTGTGTCCTTTAAGAGCTTACATAGAGCTAGCTTGAGCTCAGGACTCAACCTGGAGCAAGAGAAAGGAATGTGATGTTCATGCTTTACTTCACAATCCTTATGCTGTTCTGCAGAGCCAAGATAAACACTGGGAATGTTAACTCTGTGTCTTCTCATGATCTTAAGAGCACTTGAGAGTAGATTTCATTTTAGAAATCCAGTTGTGGTAAACAAACAAAAAAAAAATTATTCCTGTTGTTTTCATAGTAGAAAATGTTCTAGCTAGACGAACACCTAAATGAGAAGGTCCATTACAAGAATTACTTTAAAAAAAAAAAAAGGAAGAAAAAAACTTAAACTTAAGCTATGTCTAATAACAATTCTATCCTGAGTTCAATATTTTGTATCATGGATTAAGAGGGATATAAGAGAAAAATTATTTAAGTTGGTCATATACCTTCACTAAAATAGCAATGTGATTGCAGGGTCTTCTCCAGAAACAAAAGGAGTTGGAAACGAATCTCATACCCTTAACTGCAAACCAAGAAGATAATTTTAGTTCTTCGTTTTAAATATGCTCACCGTGCAACAGCATTTCTTAAGCATCCAATGAAAAACTTCACATTATGTAGTGAAATGATGTGTTTTCTAAGTACAATAAAAAAGTTTATAGTTTAAAAAAAAAAAATCTCTGCCGTATTAGGGTGTAAAATACTTTCTACTTACCACAGTAGAATCTGGAGATTTCTGACCTGTTAACAGCATTGCTCATTTGTTCTGTTAAAAGTTCTTTTAGGGCATCAAAAGTACTATTAACACAAAGATAGACTCTTACTGAAATAATACAAATTCATTTCACTCTGGTTTTCCTCTTCATATTTTCATCATATTAAAGTGGAGATTCTAGTTTTCACAATTTTGAAGTTAGCATTAGTAACAGTAGGCAAGAGATGAGGGTTTAAAAATCTATCTCCACCATATACTTTTTGTATACATTTAGTATTAACACTAAAGTACTACCAAGTTCTAATTAAAACCACTTCAAGATCTGTCCCAAATTATCCAATACTATTGAAAACATAAGCCCCATTTTTAAAAGTTCATTTAACTAAAGGATCACACAAAATAGTATTTATCAAAGATCTCAAAAAAAGTTAACCAAAATTTAAGTGAAGCAAATTTTTTCACAGCTAAACCTAAAGATTGCGAAAATGCTACTTGATATTATGTACAGAGGTCTACTACCTAGAATGTAACTGTGCTGTTAGGTATAGCCAAAATCCTATAAATATTTACATTGCTGGCTTATACCTGTGTAAAAACACTATACAAAAGCTTTAATCAAAATAAATAGTTGACATTTCAGCAAAATTAGTTATCTGACATTAAAGAAAGTCATTACTATTTACCATTCTGTTATAAACATCAAATTTTACATATAAAACAGACTTCAATTTGAAGCCCAAGTACAGGTAACAATTGTAAAACTGAAAGGTGCTAACATGAGATAATCTGATTACAATACATCAAAAAAATTTTTCAATTTTCAGATGCTTCAAATGTTATAGGCCATCATGATTTAAATAAACAGGAAAGAAAAAAATTTCAGAAAGGCCAAGAAACTTGTTTATAAATCATCAATTCACTTTTAAGAAACTGAAAAAAAGTCCACAACAACCTATTTTTTTTAAATTACTGTAATTTCTCTTTGAACACATCCTTAACTTAACAGAGATTTCTCTGTATCCAAGTTTTTGTAAGCAGATAAAAAGTAACTTTCATTTTCTTGAGACTGAGTTGATGAAAGGGCATATGGTGTCCCCAGAAACGTCTGATGCGTGAGAACATTAAAATGACTAAACTGATGGGACATTTTTAATTCATTTTGGTAAGCCTGAAAGTTGCTATATGAATCTTGTTCTGCTGAACTGCTGTTTTCCCCTTCAGAGCATACTCTATCAATAGGAGCTCTCTCTTCACAATTAATTAAATAAGTCTTATCTTCTAATAAACTGTTTTGCACATCAAGAGATGACTGCAATTCAATTTGAATATTCTTTTTTTGATCTGTTCCACTTGATCCTTTGGTTTCTCTCGCCAATATTTCTGAATGAACATTGCTGAATACTTCTATATGTGAGATTTCATCCCCTGAATCCAGAGACATATCCTCTTCATCCTTTTCATCGTTTTCTAAAAGAGCTACATTTAAAAAACAAAAAGCCCTTCTCTATTGTAATACACAATTTGTTTAGTTATTAATTATACACTACTCACACAATATAGTGCGTCAGGATCTGCAAAGTCCACAATCCCTTAAAGCTTGGTCTTCTGCCACAAGGTCACTTAGTCACAACACTCACACTAGGTGTGAGTGTCCAGATAATCCGATGCTAAAAGCTTCTGCGAAATGTGTTCACGTTTAATGTTGGGAAATCCCAACTCCCAGCTCCAAAGGGGTTAATGTCAAAACAGCATCTAAAGTTATACGGTAATTCAGTATTTCATAAGACAAATATAAAATAAAACTTCTGACATGTAGCTGCACTGAATTACTAAACTGGTTAGCTCTACTGAATGCTTAGTAATCTCTGCTTTTCACCAAGAATAATTTAAGAACAGCTTTTATTTTAAAGTCTGGAACCAAGCAGAGGTTAGAAGACAGAAGGTAAGATATTCTCACTACTTAAGATATTAAACTAGCACATATATCTAAAGACCTTTGTAGCCCAACAATCCCTCTATCTGGATAAAGAAAAAGTTTGATATAAGTATATGCTGTCCACACTATAGACTAATGAATAAATAACTTTATACAGTAACAAACAACTTGTACTAACTATGGTATAATAAATGATCAGATCTTATACATGCTAAGTTCTACAATGATGTCACTGTAGGTAAATGGTTTCAAATAAACATTTCATTATTGGATAAACAAAACCATTCCTTATTCTGCCTCACCTAAAGAAAATGAAAACTACTGAAAAGTTACCTGACTGCGACTCAAGATTCTCATTAGCACCAAGCAGCGGGGGAAGATTTTCTTCTGTAAATGAGTTGTGATAGCCCACAAGACTTGTGAAGTTTTGCATAAAGTCTTCAGCAGTTGCAACTACAATTCCATTATCTGTGTAATTGGAAACCTTCTCGATATTCTTCTCTAAATTAAAAAAAGAATATGTACATAAACTGATAACTGTTCTCAACAAAATCTTTTCCACCATATGTTCAATTGTGACTTAACACCCACTCCAACCCCTTTCCTGTATCAGCAAGAGTATGCTCCTACCTGTTAGAAAGACTATATGTCGCTGCTGTATGTTCTGAGCCTGAAGCCTAATAAGGCAGTCCATTTCTGGAGCATTTCGAGTTTGTGAATCACAACTGTGATAAGACAAAATCTCAACCAGATGTTTCTTCTGATACACATTCAGAAGAGTCAGCAGACTCAGAGCTTTTGTGTTCATTCTGTGAGAGTAAACAGAGATCAGAAACTGAATACTAGCAATTTTTTTTTTT
>JADRCC010363367.1:0-11726 GCA_019843855.1 Hylomyscus alleni
ATGTGGCTGTAGGGTGTTTTCTTAATTAGTGATCAATGGGAGAGGGCCAACACATTGTGTGTGTGTTGCCATTCCTGGGCCTGTAGTTCTAGGTTTTATAGTAAAGCAGGCTGAGCATCAAGCTATGAGAAGCAAGCAAGTAACCAGCACTCCTTCATGACCTCTGTGTTAGCTCCTGCCCCCAGGATCCATCCCTACTAGAGTTCCTGTACTGAATTCTTTTGTTGAACAGCAATATGGAAATTTAAGGTGAACACATCCTTTCGTAAACAGTTGGCTTCTTGGGCATGGTGTTCGTCGCAGCAATAGCAACCCTAACTGACTGTGACTGGTTTACTTGTTGCAATCTCAGGACAAATCCTTAAAGAATGAAAAATTACCATTTAAAGATCAACAAAGAAAATGGTTTTGTGAGAGCAGATATTCTTGGTGAAGAATTTATAAATTTGTTGAAATAACAACAATGGATTTAGAATATTATATTAACATATTTGATATGATGTACATCATCATGTTTTGAGAGAATTGACTAAGTTTGAAAGACAGTCTAGTGTGGGGAAATTCTCTCAGATGGTATTGTGTGCTGCAAAGTCTTCATCAGAAGGAGAATCATTCTGTGTGATAAAACCTTCACTGTCATCTTATTTTAAGAAATTGTCATAGCTGCTCTGCCATGACTGGATGGCCACCATTAACATGAAGCAAGTCTGCACTGGCAAAAGATAAAATAATTTTGTGATGATTCTGATGATTTTAAGCTTTTTATTTTCCCCAATAATGTATTTTGAAATAAGATACATACATTTTTAGATTAAATTCCATTTAAATACTTAATAGAACACTTTATAGTACAAAAATAGCAGTGTAAAATGAAATTTAGTCTAAAAATGTGTTACATTGTTCATGCTGGCTTTGAACATTAGGAATTAATTGGCTCATCCCCCTGATTATCTGGAACTATAGGTTTGTGGCATTGGCCCTGGTCACTGTGAACATAACTTTTATACATTGTAGGAAAACAAAAAAAATGCATGTTCTCAATGTAGTGGTCTAGAACCAGACTGCTCATCTCATATTACTTTAATGGAGAAATGTTCTTAATCTTTAGAGGATGATTGAAAAAGTAGCTGTCCTCCACAATAATAACTTTTAGAGGTTCCTTCTTATGACTTCCACATTTGTAGGAGTGGCACATGTGAACAGGACATTGATGTTCAAATACTAACAATGGAACTCATGTGGGAACATAGTGTTGAAGATTACACAAAGCTCTGGCATTAGATTCTTCTTTCCCTTTGGAGCATCACGCCATGAACACTAGTTCTTTTGTTCTCCCAAAGCTCCAGGAGCCTCTCATCACTTTCATTACCTCTCTCACTGATGTTCTTCTGATTCCGTTCTAGTCTGCTTATGAGACTATTTATTGAATACAAAACTTCACTTTGCAGACAGGTTTTGACAGTTCTGAAAATTTTATCTAGACTGTCTTTAAAATTTTGCATACCTCTGCTCCTGAGACTTTCTGTGTTTTGGTTTTAAGAGGCTTCACAGTTCTTGGTAGGAGCATTTATATCACAGATTCTCTAAAGTCTTTGCAACACAACACCAGTGTCATTGGATGCCATCATCTCTGAGCCAATGGTACTGGTATCTTTGTAGTTATGTCTCTATATTCTCTGCCCATGTAAGTTGTTATTTTTATAACTGCTAATTGGCTTGAGTAACTTCATACTGTTTCTTGGAGATTGGAGATATGAGTTCCTATTCAGTAACTTTAATAAAGAATATTAATAATTTTGCTTTAGAATATAGTTGACAATACTGGTCAGTTCCAGGTCACAAATCACAATCTGTCTTTTGTGATCTGTGGTTCAAATATCTGTTCACTTCTTAATGCCTTTATAGCTACCAGATCTTTTTGTTCTTGTGACTGAAAGGCTTGCTTTAATTGTATTTCCCTGCTTACTTCCAGTCTTCCTGTGTGTAGGAAAGACAAAGTCAAATAACCATTGGAAGTCATTAGCTCAATCTATTTTAGTGTAGCTTCACAGGACAGAAGGGAAGGTTCTTCTCTTTCAAAGCGTAGACATTTGGCTCTGGGCTCAGGCATTGGTTTTGCATAGACTGGACAATGGGGAGGAGAGTAGAATGGCTTTACTTTGTCTCTATGTTAGTACTTACAACTCTTGCTTTCTGAGTCAAACCCAGACACTTCTGAGCACTTGAAGTGCTCAAACTCCTACCTCCAGGCTTCTTGTTCATGGAGTCCAGGCTTGGGAATTGTGAAGAACAAGGGTAAACTGATGCTTGGTCTTACGTTAACATTTGATCTTCTTCCAAAATGCTTGGCAGCTACTCACTTCACAATGTTTGTTTATTCTGTTGAGTTTTCTTGGCTGTATTGCATGGCAGTGCCTAAGTAGTGTATATTATTATATCTTCTCTAAGGTTTGGATTCTAAATGATATTTAGGACCTTAATTTTCGATTGTGTCAGTAGTTCTTGGCACTTAAACTAAAATTTGTTTTGTTTTGTTGTTAGTGACAACATACGAGGTGTGTATTACAACAGGTGAGCTCTGGAATGCTGGAACAACAGCCAATGTCTACCTTTCTATCTATGGGGAAAAAGGAGATACAGGATCCAGGAAACTCTTCAGATCAAAGAGCTCTTTAAAGTTTTTAAGAGGACAAGTAAGTAAACAAAGCTTATTTTTCCTTATTTTAAAAATATTGTTGTGGTAAAAGTACATGGAGTTTCCCACAATGGCCATTCTGTGTATGTGGACAATGTAGTTCCCTATATGCTGGCTAGTTTTTGTCAACATGAACTAAACTAAGAACACCATGGAAGTAGAAATAGAAACCTCAACTGAAGAAATTACCCTAACAGATTGCACTGTGTTCACAGGGCATTTTCTTGATTAATGATTGATATGAGGGCTAGAGTCTACTGCGAGTGGTATAGCTGGGTCCTCGGGTGGTATTATGTTCAATTTTCTAAGGAAATTCCAGAGTTATTTGTACAGTAGTTGTACCAGCTTGCAATCCCACCAGCAATGAAGGAGTGTCCCTCTTTCTCCACAACCTCTCCAGCATCTGCTGTCACCTCAGTTTTTTATCCTAGCCATTCTGACTGGTGTGAGGTGGGATCTCAGGGTTGTTTTGATTTGCATTTCCTTGATAACTAAGGATGTTGAACATTTCTTTAGATACTTTTAAGCCATTTGGTATTCCTCAGTAGAGAATTCTTTGTTTAGCTCTGTACTTCATTTTTTAATAGGGTTATTTGATTCTCTGGAGTCTAGCTTCTTGAGTTCTTTGTATATGTTGGATATTAGCCCTCTATCAGATATAGGATTGGTAAAGATATTTTCTCAATTTGTTCGTTGCTGTTTTGTCCTATTTAGAGTGTCCTTTGCCTTACAGAAGATTTGCAGTTTTAATGAGGTCCCATTTGTTAATTCTTGATCTTAGAGCATAAACTATTGATGTTCTGTTCAGGAAATTTTCCCCTGTGCCCATGTGCTCGATGCTCTTCCCCACTTTTTTTTTCTATTAGTTTCAGTGTATCTGGTTTGATGGGGAGGTTCCTGATCCACTTGCACTTGAGCTTTGTACAAGGAGGTAGTAGTGGATCAATTTACATTCTTCTGCGTGCTAACCACCAGTTGAACCAACACCATTTGTTGAAAATGCTATCTTTTTTCCATTGGATGGTTTTAGTTCCTTGGTCAAAGATCAAGTAACCATAGGTGTATAGGTTCATTTCTGCGTTTTCCATTCTATTTCATTCATCTACCTGCCTGTCCCAGTACAAATACCAAACATTTTTTTTTAATCACTATTGCTCTGTAGTACAGCTTATGATCCAGAATACTGATTCCCCCAGAAGTTCTTTTATTGATGAGAATAGTTTTTGCTATCCTGAGTTTTTTGTTATTCCAGATGAATTTGAGAAGTCCTCTTTCTAAATCTATGAAGAATTCAGTTGGAATTTTGATGGGGATTGCATTGAATCTGTAGATTGCTTTCAGCAAGATGGCCATGTTTACTATATTAATTCTGCCAATCAAAGAGCATGGAAGATCTTTTCATCTTCTGAAATCTTCTTTGATTTCTTTCTTCAGAGACTTGAAGTTCTTCTCATACAGATCTTTCACTTCTTTGGCTAGTCACACCAGATACTATATATTGTTTGTGACTATTGTGAAGTGTGTCTTTCCCCTAATTTCTTTCTCAGCCTGTTTATCCTTTGAGTATGGGAAGGTTACTGATTTGTTTGAGGTAATTTTATGTCCAGCCACTTGGCTGAAGTTGTTTATCAGCTATAGTAGTTCTCTGGTGGAGTTTTGGGGGTCACTTAATTATACTATCATATCATCTGCAAATAGTGATAATTTGACTTCTTCCTTTCTAATTTTTATCCCTTTGAACTCCTTTTTTTTCTCTAATTGCTCTAGCTAGAACATCAAGTACTATATTGAATAGATAGGGAGAGAGAGGGCAGCCTTCTCTAGTCTGTGATTTTAGTGGAATTGCTTCAAGTTTCTCTCCTTTTAGTGTGATGTTCGCTACTAGTTTGCTGTATATTGCTTTTACTATGTTTAGGTATGGGGCTTGAATTCCTGATCTTTCCAAGACGTTTAACTTGAAGAGAGGTTGAATTTTGTTAAATGATTTTTCAGCATCTAATGAAATGCTCATGTATTTTTTTCCTTGGGTTTGTTTATGTAGTGGATTACATTGATGGATTTTAGTACTGAACCATCTCTGCATCCCTGGGATGAAGCCTACTTGATCATGGTGAAAGATCATTTTGATGTGTTCTTGGATTAGGCTGGCAAGAATTTTATTGAGTAATTTTGCATCAGTATACAGAAGTGAAATTGGTCTGAAGTTCTCTTTCTTTGTTTGGTCTTTGTGTGGTTTAGGTATAAGTATAATTGTGGCTTCATAAAACAAATTGAGTTGTGTTCCTTCTATTTCTATTTTGTGAAATTGAAGAATATTGGTATTAGGTCCTCTTTGAAGATCTGATAGAATTCTGTACTAAACCCATCTGGTCCTGTTTTTTTTTTTTTTTTTTTTTTTTTTGTTGGGAGACTTGTACAGACTGCTTCCATTTCTAGAAAATTGTCTATTTCATCCAGATTTTCCAGTTTTGTTAAGTATAGGCTTTTGTAGTAGGAGTAGGATCTGATGATCTTTGAATTTCCTCAGTTTCTTTGTTATATTTCCTGTTTCATTTCTGATTTTATTAATTTGGATATTGTCTCTGTGCCCTCTGGTTAGTCTGGCTAAGGGTTTATCTATCTTGTTGATTTTCTCAAAGAACCAGTTCCTGGTTTTGTTGATTTTTTGTATAACTCTTTTTGTTTCTAGTTGGTTAATTCCAGCCCTGACTTTGAATATTTCCTGTGACCTACTCCTCTAGGGTCTATTTGTTTCTTTTTGTTCTAGAGCTTTCAAGTGTGCTGTTAAGTTGCTAGTGCATGCTCTCTCCAGTTTCTTTTTGGAGGCATTCAGAACTATGAGTTTTTTTTCTTAGCATTACTTTCATTGTGTCCCATAAGTTTAGATATGCCATGCTTTCATTTTCATTAAATTCTAAAATGTCTTTAATTTATTTCTTTATTTCTTCCTTGACCAAGTTATCATTGAGTAGAGCGTTGTTCAGCTTCCATGTGTATGTGGGCTTTCTGTTGTTTTTGTTGTTATTAAAGACAAGTCTTATTCTATGGTGGTTTTATAGGATGTATGAGATTATTTCAGTCTTCTTTTATCTGTTGAAGCCTGTTTTGTTTCTGATTATATGGTCAGTTTTGGAGAAAGTACTATGAAGTGCTGAGAAGGTATAGTCTATTTCAGGATGAAATCTCCTATAGATATCTGTTAAACCCATTTGATTAATGACTTCTATAAATTTCACCTTGTCTCTGTTTAGTTTCTGTTTCCATGATCTGTCCATTGCTAAGAGTGGGGTTGAAGTCTCCCACAATTATTGTGTGTGGTATAATGTGTGCTTTGAGCTTTAGTAAAGTTCTTTTTATGAATGTGGGTGCCCTTGCATTTGGAGCATAAATGTGCAGAATTGAGAGTTCATCTTGGTAAAATTTTCCTTTTATGAGTATGAAGTGTCCTTTCTTATCTTTTTTTGATAACTTTTGTTTGGAAGTCTATTTTATCTGATATTAGAATGGCTACTCCAGCTTGTTTCTTGAGACCATTTGCTTGGAAAGTTGTTTTTCAGCCTTTTACTCACAGGCAGTGTCTATCTTTGTCACTGAGGTGTGTTTCCTGTATGCAGCAAATGCTGAGTCATATTCATATGTCCAGTCTGTTAGTCTAAGTCTTTTTCTTGGGGAATTGAGTCCATTGATGCTGCAAGATGTTAAGGAAAAGTGATTGTTGAGTCTTGTTTGTTGTTGTTGTTAGAGGTGGAATTACGTTTGTGTGGTAATCTACTTTGGGGTTTGTTGAAAGAAGATTACTTTCCTGCTTTTTCTAGGGTGTATTTTCCCTCCTTTTGTTGGAGTTTTCCATCTATTGTCCTTTGTAGGGCTTGATTTGTGGATAGATATTGTGTAAATTTGGTTTTGTCTTGGAATATCTTAATTTGTTCATCTTCATTAATTGAGAGTTTTGCTAGGTATAGTAGCTTAGGCTCTCATTTGTGTTCTCTTAGCATCTGTTTGAAATCTGCTCAAGATCCTCTATCTTTCATAGTCTCTGGTGAGAAGTCTAGTGTAATTCTGAAGTTCTGCCTTTATATGTTACTTGACCCTTTTCCCTTACTGCTTTTAACATTCTTTCTTTGTTTAGTGAATCTGATGTTCTGACTATTATGTGGCAGGAGTAGGTTCTTTTCTGGTCCTATGTATTTGGAGTTCATTAGGCTTCTTGTATATTTATGGACATCTCTTTCTTTAGGTTAGGGAAGTTTTCTTTTATAATTTTGTTGAAGATATTTAATGGCCCTTTAATTTGGGAATCTTTGCTCTTTTCCATAGCTATTATCCTTAGGTTTTAAAAAAAATTCATATAATTTTTTTAAAGGGATTTTTATGTTTCCTCTTTAAGGGCTTCTAGCTGTTTCCCTGTGGTCTCCTGTATTTCATCAAGGGAGTTATTTATGTTCTTCTTAAGATCCTCTATCATCATCATGAGATGTGCTTTTAAATCTGAATCTTGCTTTTCTAGTGTGATGGGGTATCCAGGACTTGCTGTGGTGGGAGAACTGGGTTCTGATGATGTCAAGTAACCTTAGTTTTTTTGCTTATATTCTCATGCTTGCCTCCTACCATGTGATTATCTCTAGTGCTACTTGTCCTTGCTGTCTCTGATTAGAGCCTGTCCCCCCTTGTGGTCCACTTCCTGAGATCCTGTTGTGTCAGAGCTCCTGGGAATCAAGCTTTCTCTGGGTGTTGCCAGGGGTGTTTGGGGATCCAGAGCCCTGGCTTTGCTCTGGGCACAGGTGCAAGCTGGAAGGAACCTGTGCCTGTGGCTGGGTGGGGGATTGTGTTTCTGTGGTTCCTGTGGAGGTCCCAGTTATGTCAGGTGTTGGGAAATATGTGGCCTAGGTTGTGATCTTGAGTGTTTCAAAGCTCCAGTGCTCCTGGGTGTGTACAATCTCCTAGGAGTTGAGCTTCTTTTGTCATCTTGTGATCCTGTGATCCTGGGCTTTTCAGAGCACCTGGGAGTAGAGCTTCCTTTGAGTGTTGTGGTACTGGTTGGGGAGCAAGCACCCAAGGTCTGCTTAGGGGACAAGCTCAGATTGGAAGTAGTATTTTATTCTTTTAAACACTGATTAATATTAAATTTCTCATATATAAAACAGTACTCTATTAGTTCACTCATAGATAGATATATGACTTGCCTCTACTTTGTGAGCTTTGTGGATAATACATAGAGATACAACTGTTCTTGAGATAATTTCTGCAGTTACTTTGAATAGGGAAGTACTGGGCTATATGGTAGTTTATTTTTAATCTTGGAAGTACTGCCATCTTGTTTCTAATAGTGCTTATAATATTTTATCATTTTATACATAATGGGCAATGTCAAGGGTTCCTGGTTCTTTTATTTCCTAAGCAACAGTCATTATTGTGGGCATAGGTTATAGTTCAGTTTAATTTTAACTTGCATTTCTCTAAAAGTTAGTGATAGTCAACTTCTCTCCCATGTTTTTTGCCTATTTGCATAGAGGGAATTATTAAAAGTTTTGAAGTAGGTTACTTTTGTTTTTCGTTATTGAGTGATAGAAGTTATTTTTCCTTAAGGCTCAGGCAGAAAGATTGTGAGAGCCAGAGGATTCGTGTGTTTGCTGTTAGATTGTGTCTCCTAGCAATATTGGAAGCTACACCGTTAATGTCTCACTGAAATAACTGCCATGGCTGAGCGGCATAAGAATGATACCAAGGGCATGCCAAAGTGGACAGTTTAAAGTCCATGCAGCTTCATTTCCCTCACAAAGACCTTTAGGCAACCAAAGTGAAGCTTACAATTGGAAATGTGGTCTTCTCCAGAGAAGACCTTGCCCAGTGACATATGCATAGGAATATATGCATACAGTAATAATTATTGGCTAAAAGAGGTCACACACTTAAAGAAGAGCAGGGAAAGGTATATAGGAGGGTTAGAAAGGAGGAAAGGGAAGGAAGGCATGTCATTGTATTATAATTTCATAAAAAAGAAAAAAGAAGCTGAGCAGTGGCACAAAGGGGAAGTAATTTGTGCCTATGGACCTGATATTTTTACCTTCCCATTGTTGAAAGTCTCACTTTGTTTATTCATGGCTCCTCCTGAACTAAAATCTTTTATTACTCTTACTTTTTTGTTTTGTTTTGTTTTGTTTTGTTTTGTTTTCGAGACAGGGTTTCTCTGTGTAGCCCTGGCTGTCCTGGAACTCACTCTGTAGAGAAGGCTGGCCTTGAACTCAGAAATCTGCCTACTTCTGCCTCCCAAGTGCTGGGATTAAAGGCATGCACCACCACTGCCTGGCTTTTACTCTTACTGTTAATTTCTCTTGACTAACTTAGCCATCTCCATTCCATCAGGGTCACTCACTGCTTATTTTCTCATTTGTTTAGAACACATCACCCGTTTCTTTATTTCTCTGGATTTTATGTGTTGATCCAAACACTACACAAGAACCATGTGCCACATGTTGTTTTCCTGGCTTAATACAGGAAGTAAGCTGCCAGTCCTAGACTTAGTGTTAGTCTTAACTCTTGCTTACTTATCGTTACTTAATTTTTTAGTATTAAGTGTTGAACTATGGCTTTATGCTTGAGAGGCAAGTGCTATATCATTTAGATATAACATCTGTCCTCATTTTACTGAAAAAAAATTGAGGATGGGTCTCAATTAGTTTGTTTAAGGTAGCCGTAACTCTGTACCTAAGGAGGGTGACCTTGAATTTGAGATCCTCTTATCTTAATGCCTCTGATAGGGGATGATGGGTATGTACCACCAGAAAGAGTTTAAAATTTTTGTTTATGTTCAGCTGTTGTCTGTTTTATCTTCTCAAGAACATTATGATATCACTAAGTTTGTGGGCATACTAAACTAGTCAGGATGAAATCCACCCTGTGAGAAGTGGCTGCATGTGATGCAAACAATCTAGTTCCTTTTCTCCTTGAAGAACCTGGGTGCCACAGTTTCTCTCTCATTGTCTTCATAAAGCCCAGGAGGGAGTCTATGGCAAATGTTTGTTCTGTTCATAAAGCACAATTTCAACTTGGTTTGCTATGTTCCTTATTGTAACCAGGGGCCTTCAAATCCTATCGGCTCTAAAGACAGAAGGGTTAGATGGAGGCCTGGTTCCAAGATGGAGCAAGTCACTTGGGAGAGTTATAGGAAGTAGTGACATGTTATTCCTGATTGCTTGTGCTGTCAGGTCTTATACAGAACTTAAAATGCTTGACCTGTGGGCAATGGCTGGAAACTAAGACATTAAGTGTATGGTCAAATCCATTTTCAGGGATATGCTTTCTTAATCTTGTCAACTCAGCTCGATTTACAATCAACAGACAGACCAACTGAATTAACCCTGGATATCAATCAGGTGATAGACTGACAGCCAGATCACTTTCTTACTTCCTTTATTTTTGTACTGTGAACAGCTTTGTATATTTGGTAATGAACCTACTTTAGACAATTGATTTTTGCTACATCTTAATGTATATTGGTGGTAATGTCAAAATTATAATCTATATCTAATTAGAGGTTTTTTAAAAAATTGGTTGCAGATTGATAACTTCTTTCTAGAAGCTGTAAACCTTGGAGATTTATGCAAGATAGTGATAGGCCATGATGGAATTGGGCAAGGTAAGGCTCATTGACAGAGCTCTAATGGATGTCTGCTTCTATTCCATTTATATGAAACTCTTGGTGAATCTAGTAAACAACTGGAAAACCTTATAGAAAACTATGCTTTGAAGAAGAACTAAGAAAGGAAAGAAGGAGGATCCTATTACATTTACCTAAATAAAAGTATTTTCCCCAGATCTCCTTTTAAATTGATAGATTTTTCTGCAAAATGTTGTAAGCTGACTGAGAGAATGCCACATGATCAGCCTGGAATTCCAGAAAGAATCATTTAGAAAGAGGTATTTGGGGTGTGAATGTTGTTAGAGTGTAGTGACAGAGGCAACCATAGAGTCGCTCAGCAATGATATTTCTCAAAATGATATTACTCATTGTCCAGCAGTAGTGGGGTGAGATACCTGTCTTGGTAGCAAGGAGTTGGCTGTGTTTCCTGCTTCCATTGTGCTCATACTTCTCCCAGTTTTCCCATTAACTCTGTGAGATAATTCAGACCCTTCTAAAGAACTCATTTCCTGTTATGTAAATAACCACAGTGGTTTTTTATTGTTTTGCTTTTGTTTTAGGAGATAGAGAGAAAGAACATTAAGTTGGGTGGGAAGGATCTGAAGGAGTTGGGGAAAGTAAACATGATCAAACTGTATTGTATGAAAAATTTTTAATAAAGATAATTTTAAAACATTTTAACAAAACCAAATTTAAAGTTTACCTCTAAAAGAAGTTACTACTTGTCAGTTGCTCCTTAAACCTGCTTCCCTATCCTAAACCTTCTGATTTTCATAAAGGAAAAGAGTATATTTTATGTAGCACTTCAGAATAAAATTGAAATGACATTATTGAGGAGTGTCAGTAAGGTAGAAGGAATGGTCCATGGATTGTAAGGCATGTCATGTGACAGAGGCTTTTAAGGTGTCCTGGGAACTTGCAGAAAATTCAGTTCTTAGGGTCTTATCTAAGGTAGGTAATCATCCTAGTTTGTGTGGATTTGTTATGGTATTGGTACAGAAAATCCTATGCCCTGTGTCTTAGTTAGGGTTTTACTGCTCTGAACAGATACCATGACCAAGGCAAGTCTTATAAGAAAACAACATTTAACTGGGGCTGGCTTAATTGTTCATTTTTAGCATATGGGAAATCTTGGTAATTTTATGGTTCAGAGGTTCAGTTCAGTATCATCAAGGCAGGAACATGACAGTATCCAGGCAGGAATGGTACAGGAGCATCTGAGAATTCTATATCTTCATCTGAAGGCTGCTAGCAGAATACCGGATTTCAGGCAGCTACAATGAGGGTCTTAAAGCCCACACCCACAGTGACACACCTACTCCAACAGGGCAATACGTTCTAACAGTGCCACTACCTGGGCTGAGCATACATAAACCATCACACCCTGGAAAA
>JADRCC010363572.1:0-17833 GCA_019843855.1 Hylomyscus alleni
TGGAAAGGATGGTTTCAGAACTGTCAGTCTTCTTAGCATGTGAACCCAGGACACTCAGAGAGCATGCCGTGCTCACAGTACTAGATTTGAGTATGAAGATGGCTGGTCAGGGGGACTCGCCTCATTACCCATGGCTGGATCTTGAGTTCAGCCTGCCTTCTGTAGGAATACTTTGCTGGAAGAGTGGCCCTTTACTCTGGATGTCACCTGTAGTCAGCTGATATGAGCTGACTGTAGTCAGAGCTGAGGCTCTGCCTAGGTGCCTGGTTGGCATATCACACAAGAGAGGCTTTGTGGCTATGACATCTTGGGGGTGGATTTCATAGGACAAACCCTGGCCTGAATATCTTTTGGGTGGGGTAGACAAGATACACCCTTCTCTGGGTATCCAGGGGCAAGACACACAGGACACCTGACTGGATTCCTTGTGGGCGGGATGCATAGGACTTCTGCCTTGAACTTTGGCCCACCTGTGGCAGGTGCAGTAATTCTGGATGTCACCTGCTTCGCGGAGGCTGAGCGGCTATATATGCTGGCCAGGGACACAGCAGTGCATGGCCGGCCACTGACTGCACTGGTGCTTCCAGATGTGCTGGTGAGTAGGTAGGGCTCTGAGGCCAGCTTACTGCCCCAGGACCATGTCCTCATTGCCAGATGGCTGCTATGTGCCATGTCAGCTTACCTTACAACAGCCCAAAATGGACATGACTGACCAATTTACATCATAGTTAGAGGTCATTGTCAGTGCTTATCCATGGTTCTGACATGATGACTGGGACCAAGGCTGGTTTCACATTATGAACCGTGAATTTATAAACTATTATAAACTAAATTACAAGACACCCACCCCACTTAAGGCCAAAATGTGATGTGACCCTGTATTAACATCCTGCCAGGCCAGGTACCTTTACACAGGTAGCCATGTACCTAGGGTTATTTTTGACCAGTAGGTGGAGCTTCCTGACTTGAAATATCACTCTTAGAACCTGGCAATGGCTGGGAAGAGGTGCACAGAGGGCAGCAGAGGACAGAGAATTTCATATGAGGAGTGCCAGAAGGATTTATGCCTGGGCTCCACAAAGTTCCCACAGGTATCCAAGGCATGCTTGTACCCTGAACCCTGATCTTGACTTCAGGCTCAAGTTTAGGAGGAACAGAATTCAAGTGAAATGAGTCTGAATTAGGCAGTGCCTACAGGTCCCCCTTGCCCCTACCCACTGGTCCTGCCCTGGAAGTAGCTGTTCTCAATACCCGAGGATATAGGCCAAGGCTTCCTGTATGTTTAACCATGCCTTGTCCTCTGTGGCAGAGTTAGGCATGAAACCATAGTTACTCTGTTTCCTGTTAGCCGCATGCATTGGGGCAAATGAGTGTTGGTATAGGCAGCTCTGCCTGTCCAGTGGGTACCCCATCCCAAGTATATCCTCACCACAGTGTAGACCCTGTGCTGCTGCTGTTCACCCTGTGTCTGTGCCCGACTTGTGTGTCTCCTGTTACACAACACCACTGTATAGACTTCAACCAGCCCACTGTGCCTAGACTCCTAGGGACTGTCTCTTAGCGTTATGTATGGGGAGTCTGATTTTATTCCATAATTAATGATTACCTCTGTGGTTACCTCTCTAAACTGAGTCCTCTGACTGCTATGTGGCAGGTGGGACCTGGAAGCTGTTGACCTCTAAAAGGGTGTATTGGTAGCTTCGAAAAACCCAGGCCTTACTTCAGCTGGCTGGTAGTGCCGGGTAGGATCTATGGTCTTCCATCATGGGCTTGCAGCTTCATAACTAAGAGGGTAGGAATGGTCCCTTAACATATGTCACAGTGGATATGGCCCTGGCATTTGTGCTTGAGCTCCAAGCAGCCACAGTGGTATTCTCCTGAAAGGTCAATAATGAAGTGAAGATAAGTATGTGGACTGCTTAGCCTCAGGAGGAACTGGCTATGACTTTAGCAGGCTTGGACTCTGAGGCTGGGACACTGTGGTTCCAATGTGGAACCTTTGATCCCAACATAATTCAGTCTTGCACCTCTCAGCACACGAAGCTGCCTCCTGATTGCTGCCCTCTCCTCGTGTTTGTGAACCCCAAGAGTGGGGGTCTCAAGGGACGAGAACTGCTCTGCAGTTTCCGGAAGCTGCTGAATCCACACCAGGTCTTTGAGCTAACCAACGGGGGCCCTCTTCCTGGGTGAGTCTGGAAAGAACAGCCAGCTGCCTCCTTTCTCTAGCTAGTAGAGATTCTAAATGGGACTCCTAGAATCATTAAGTCCTCTATGTGGCCAGAGATGGGCATCTGAAATGGAAAGGGCTGCCCAGGGCAAGACTGAGTATTCAAGTTCTGGCCTGGGCAGCCAGGAGGTAGTGCAGAATACTGTCTCCCACACAGGTTCCACCTTTTCTCCCAGGTGCCCTGTTTTCGGGTACTGGTATGTGGTGGAGATGGCACCGTTGGCTGGGTACTCGCTGCCCTGGAGGAGACAAGACGTCATCTGGCCTGCCCAGAGCCATCTGTGGCCATCCTGCCCCTGGGTACAGGTGGGCTTAGCCATCAACTTGAAGGATGGGTTCTCAGGGCTGTTCCTACTGTGGGTTTTGTTAGAGATTTATGGTGGCTTATGGATTATGCTTTCTTTCCTACTTCCCAGGGAATGACCTTGGCCGGGTCCTTCGCTGGGGGGCAGGCTATAGTGGTGAGGACCCATTCTCTGTGCTGGTGTCTGTGGATGAGGCTGACGCTGTGCTCATGGATCGATGGACAATCCTGCTGGATGCTCATGAAATTAACAGTACAGAGGACAATGTGGTAGAAACTGAGCCCCCCAAGGTACCAGTGTAGCATCTGCTGGAATCTTATATTTGGCTTCCCCTTTGCTGATGTGCAACTTTCCTCCCAGTTACCCCTAAGGCAGAGCAGAAATTTGTTGGACTGAAGCCTGTGGGGTTGTGGATTGTAGGGTTATGCCTTCTGTGGGCATGCTGTGGCATTTAAGCAGAGATGTTCCTAGGAAAAGGCATTGGTGACAATAGATAGAGATGTCTGGCACAATTTTGGACACTCAGGGGTGGCTGGATAGAATCCTGGTTATGCCCTGTCTCCAGATTGTTCAGATGAATAACTACTGTGGCATTGGTATTGATGCGGAGCTCAGCCTGGACTTCCACCAGGCACGTGAAGAGGAGCCTGGCAAATTCACAAGCAGGTACCAGTAAGGCAAGGCTGGGGGGCCAGGTCACTTACAGCAGCCAGCAGCTTTTACCTGGTAATTTGGAATGCCTACCTCCCTGTGGCAGGTTCCACAACAAGGGCGTGTATGTGCGGGTTGGCCTGCAGAAGATCAGCCACTCTCGAAGCCTACACAAGGAGATCCGGCTGCAGGTGGAGCAGCAGGAGGTGGAGCTACCCAGCATTGAGGGTCTCATCTTCATTAACATCCCCAGGTGCTGGGACTGGGCTCTGAAACTCTGCAGTTTGGGCCAGGTGCTAGGTCTGTGTCTGGTCTGTACCTAACTTTGTAATTTCATCTTTTGGGGGCAGCTGGGGCTCAGGGGCCGACCTGTGGGGCTCTGACAGTGACTCAAGGTTTGAGAAGCCACGCATAGACGACGGGCTGTTGGAGGTGGTGGGTGTGACAGGTGTCGTGCACATGGTGAGCAACAGAGGCTGGTGGGTAGGCCCTGGGGTACCCCTTGGGTCCTACTAGCCAGCTCTGCTTTTGTCTTACCCAGGGCCAGGTACAAGGTGGGCTGCGCTCTGGAATCCGCATTGCCCAGGGCTCCTACTTCCGTGTCACACTCCTCAAGGCTACTCCAGTGCAGGTGGATGGTGAGCCCTGGGTTCAGGCCCCAGGTCACATGATCATCTCTGCTACTGCACCTAAGGTATATTGGCAAGGCTTGGAGCAGAGGTAAAAATGGGTCAGGGTCAGGCAGCCTGATGCTGTACAGTAGCTAAGGCCAAGTGGGTCTAAGTTTTGGCTTTCTGAGACTCCAGGTGTCATGGTGGCCCTGGTGAGAGCCTCAGAGAGGAGGTGAGAACTGAAAACAATGTTCAGTAGGCTACAGGCAGCAGCTACTATACAGGTTTCCAGGTCTTTTTCTTTTGTGGAGTAGAACCAATTAGTATTCACTGGCCTATAGGTCTCAGACCTATCTCTTATAATGTCACTCGGGCCCTCTGACCCTCTATCCCCTACCTTTGAACAGGTTCACATGCTGAGGAAGGCTAAGCAGAAGCCCAGGAAGACTGGCGCCATCAGGGATACTTGAGTAGACACCTTGCCTGCTCCTGCAGGCAATCCTTTATAGAGGAGCCAAGATGAAAGGTCTCAACCACCCAGCCTTTCTCATCTTTGGTTGGTCACACCCTGGCTGGCCAACAGGTGTAATTAGCTGTAGCACTGACCATAGAATCTTCATGGGTCTTGGGATATTTCCATCTCAATGTCATGTGCAAACTTAGGAGTGGGTAGGTAATGGTCATTACTCACTCTGCCATACATAGTACCAGTGTATATGACTGGGCGCATGAGGCTCTGGCTAGCTTGTCTTCTGCACAAGACTAGTTCTTATAGGATAAGCAGAGCTGGTTGGTTCTGTTAGCCACATTCCTAACTTTGAAACCTCTCTTAAAACCCTCTTAGGCCCAATACGTCTGGATGCAGGCCATCCAGGTGGGTTCTCTGATTTCATTTTATGTTCTTTCAAAGCAGCTATCCATGTTGTGCCCCAGCCTAACAGATATGGAAAGCTGCCTGTTCTCCTGTACCGATTGGGGGGTGTGTAGCATCCTCAAGTCCCCTGGGCTTATCACTAAACATCAGTGTGGGCTGAAGATATTAGTGACAAGGTCTCATCCAGCTGGTGGCCACCAACTGACAAAGTTGTGCTTAGGGATGGGAATCTTATCTACCCTGAGTCGAGGTGAGTTTAGCTATCACTCATGTGTTACAGCTGGAGTATGTGCTAAGCCTGAGTGTCCCTCAACTCCAGAGTGGGCACCTAGTGCTCAGAAGGGTTCAGAACAGGGCCAGGTGGTACCTGGTTGAGGAGTGTGTAAATAATATCTGTTGTGGAGTGGCTAGAACTCCCTTAGACTCAACTTACAGCACTTTATATACATGGTGTTTGCCTGCCTACTGCCCTGCCTTGCAGATGTAGAGCTTCTTCTCTGGGTCCTACACAAATGGAAGCAGCTCTGATGGCCAGGCCTTGCTAGAGGCACCAGGTTCGCAGAATAAGACAAAAGCTGTCTCTTCCATGCACCCAAGAATTCATTGTCACACTTCAGACCCTAGGAAGAACCTGTCTAAAAATGAGCTGCCTAGCTAAGCCTTGTACATGCTTATAATTCATTTTTCAGGGCTAAAGCATAACTGAGTTATTGTGCTAAGGCTCCTCTCAAAAAGTGAAAACATTAAAAAAAAATGCTAAAGACATTTAAAGGTCTAGCCCCAGCCCTGGATAGGGGAAGACCTATGTGGAAAGCCTGAGATGGCTACCTCCCACCCCCACAAAGTAAATCTCTATCCTTCTCCTGTTTGTCATTACTCAGCTTGTGGACACCTTCAGAAGTATGACACCGGGGTAGTGTGGACCAGGGTGTCTACCTGCCCGGCAGCTTCAAAGGACCAATGTGCCAGCCCTCACCTGCTTCTGCCAAAACTGCATACAAGTGCATCAGATAGCCATTTGTGATCTCAGTGTAGATGATCGTGTTTACATCATTTTCAATGTTCAAAAGAAATTCTTTGTGATGTAATTTTTCATTTTTATTTCAATCTGTAGGAATTGTTTGTAAATTATGGTCAGTGTAGCATGTCCTCTGTATTTAAATGAGATTGTCCTTATGTGGAGTGTGTCCTGTGCACTGGTCCTGTCTTTGTATGTAATTTATCACTACCTGAATGTCATCTAATTTATATCTGGGCCAAATACACAGTGTAGGCTTTGCTGTCCCGTAGCTGCCTGCCTCTTGTCTTTGTCTAACAACTGGTACAGTAATGGGCAGATAGACTGGCAGTCCCACCAGGGAAACTCTATACTTTTGAGGAACTTCTCAGCCTGAGTTAGCCTAGACTCAATTGCTTGAACATTCCAAGAAGGATAGATGGCCTGTGTGGTCACATGCAGGTCAGAACAAGACATAGCAATAGACGTCTGATCCTGGCTGGGTGCTGCTGCCTCAAACAAGATCTCAGTGACAGCCCAAAGTGGCTTGTTCAGGTTAGTCAGACAGGTAAATTCCCCTGGCAATGTTGTGGGCAAGGGAAAGTAAATGGGTGAAAACAATAAATTCAGTTCCTATGAAACCCCTCACTGCAAAGTGTGAACAGTGTTCATACTCTTGAAATAGATCTTGATATTTCACAATGTAAACAATACCCAGGCCAATATATCCACAGCCCCAATGTCACAATAAACTTGTACTAAGACATCTCCATAGGACCCCTTACAGTATGCCTAGGATAGGCAGGAGTGGCTTTCTTGGCATTAGCAGGGGGCAGGCAAGAGCTGGGACTGTGTCTCGGGTTCACCCTGGTCTTGTTGCGGATGCTGTGGCCAGAGGTCCCGTAGGACTTGAAGGCCTGCCAGGGCAAGGCGTACAAGAAGACGGAGCAACAGGAACGCAAAGGGCACTGAAATCTGCATGAGGTGGAAGATGGCTGTGCTGAACCGACTCAGTAGGCAGGTGGCAGCAAAGGCCAGCAGGCTGGCACAGGGATACAGTGCAAGCTTGGCAAACATGAAAGCATGCTCCTGCCCACCAAATTGCACAGCTGGCTGCAGTGTTTCTGTCTGATGCAGTAGGGCTGTAGTCCAGATGGCAAACTGGAAGATGCTGGCAAAGAAGATGATGGCACAGCTGACTCGCACACGCTCAAGTTCATCACGGGGTTGCTGGGCAAAAGCTGAGGTCTGCTGGTAGGCCAGAGGAAGGCCACCCACAAAGGCCAGTGACAGTATGTTGAGTAGCCCCATGGTCTGTGTAGCCTTCCGGACATGCAGGAAGAGTGAGTGGTGGGCAAACCAGAGCAGACCCACTGTGGCAAAGGAGCCGAAGTATGCCAGGAATTGTGGCCCATATGCACCCAGGGCAGCCACAAGGCTGCCACTGAATTTCTCTTGCACATCCTTGGGATCCGGAACATTGTCCTCACTGGGAAGTATGAACAGATGGCATTTGTAACAACCTCCCAGAGATGACAGGACCAAAAGGGTAGACCAAGCATCATAAATTTGAGATTAATGATGTGTGATCTTCAGAATACAAAAATGTTCCCTATGTGCTACTTACATATATTTAGCATACTAAACAGTTACTGTTCTTCACTCACAATGCTAATTTAACCAGTCCTATATATTCTCTTCCAACTGGTGGCCCTATCTGACAACCAGAATTGATAGACAGCCCTGGTTGGTTGTTGAGGGTCAGCCTTCTGAGAGTAGGACCTACAGGAGAGATTCTCCACAACTATCCTAAATCTTGCAGGCTGTGTTGGAGCATAGAGTCACATGAATGATGGAACACCCACGTACCAACTACTTCCTCCAAATCAGCCAGGAGGAGGGACATAGTGTGAGGGCAGGACAGAGCCTGAGGTCTGTCACACGAGGTTACACTTCAGGCGGAAGGTAGTAGTAGCCTTCTGTTGGCTGGAGTTCCTGCCCTAACCATAGCCTCTTGGCTGAGTCCTGGCGGCAGAATGCTGAGCAGCAGGTTGCTCTGGAATGTTCCTTAAAGCTAAGGCCTCAGGAAACCAGGTACTAGTGAATATTTACTGTTAGCCTATAAGACTTTACAAATTACAGTAGAAAAGGTTATTCAGAAGTGTGAGGAAAAGCATAGATGCAAAATCTAAACATTTTGCAAAATCAGATGCAAAATCTAAAACCAGACTTGTGACATGTTTAATAAAATAAGAATGCAATGGAATGTTTGAGGAATCATAGGCTAGAGGAGGGTAAGGGGCTTAAAAAAAAAAAGGAGACACTTGGAAATAAAAGTGAACATTCAGATTAGAGCTCCAATAGTGCTGTTTTGGAGCTAGGCCATATAGGAGAGCCAGTCCTAATAGGTACGGAGGTGAGGGGTAAGGCCTGAGGGAGCTACCTGAAGATTTCTGGGATAGAGAACACAAAGTAACCTTGGAGAAGTCACTCTCTCTAGCACATGTGCTTTCAGGCTGAGAGCAACTGCGATGGGAGACCTTTAGGAAAGAGGGGACCTGTATAAATCTGCAGCACCAAAGGGAGACTGGTACTGATAAAATCTTTCTGGTTCCTAAAAACAATACATTCTCAGACATACTACCACCTAGAAGATGGGCCAAAGCAGCAAGTTGGGATCCTCACCAGATGTCCAGGATGAGAAGTGTGGCCACAATGGCATAGACACCGTCACTGAAAGCTTCTACGCGCTCTTTGCTGAGGGGTGCATGCAGGTCAATACTCAAGGGTTCCACGTTGTGAGCTGGAGACTCCCTGTGGCCTGTGGATATGCCAGAAGAGACTAGCCTTCCTAAGGGACTATCAGACCAGTGTGGCTACCACTGGCCTCTTTTCCAAGGGGCCAGGAGGGGAAGTGATGCAGAGATGCTTCAGGGGTAGGAAGTAGCCAGGGCCTGCAAACAAACCACCAAATATGGGCTGAGCCCAGGAGGGCAAGCCCTGAGCTATCACACACTGATGCCTTGTTCCCACTGAGTGGACCTTGGGAGTAGCCTGAAATCTGGTAGAACCTTCCAACATGCTTATTGTGGTGCTGTACAAGGTTACCTACCCATAAACTTGTCTTTGCACCAGGTGGCAGCCTTGCTGATGTGAGGGAAGAAGATGACAGTCACCATCAGCAGGTATGACTGCAGAAAGAAATAACAGGTCAGGGTGTTTCCCTGGGGATGGGGTTCTACTGAAATCTGGTTCTACTCTTCTGTCCCAGATAGAGGGGCAACAGAAGTAACAGAGGAAAAACTGAAGAACTGTCTTTTATGGAAATGAACTGTGTGTAAAGGTACAATCCCAAATGGAAGGACTGTCATAAGGGACAAATACACACCAGTTGTGTGCTTTCTACTGAATACATATATAGTAAGAGTAATAGCTCAACAACAAAAGGTAAGCATTCCAACTAAGAAATCTATGGGAATGGTCTTCAAAAAGACACTTCACCTGTGGCTTCCCTGGTCAAAGTCTGCTCGGCTAGATGCTTCCCATTTAGCATTCTGCTCCATTTCAGTTTATAAAGTCTCTGGGTTTCCTGCGTCCTACCCACTCAGCTGGCATGTTATCTCCTCAAAAGACGTAGATAACCTGACAGGGCTTTAAGTATGGCATTTATAGCAGTCACAGGCCTTCATCAGTCTGTTTAAAACCCAGAATGTTCTTGAAATGCTTATCAAACATTTATTAATTTTTACACATTTAATTTTAATTACATATAATTTTTGTTTGTGTCCATGTGTGAGGGTGCTCATGTACTACAGTGTGCATGTGATGGTCAGAAGGCAACTTTCAAGAATCAGTTATCTCCTTTTACTACGTATGTTTCAGAAATCAAACTCAGGTCATTATGTTTGGTGGCAAGTACCTATAACAACTGACCATCTTACCAGCCTGATGCCAAACATTTAAAATAATTAGCATTTGTTATTTTCCAATATTCTTAGGATGCTTTGATTAAAAATTCAGTGTACTTTCATAGTATTTAAGTTGACTCTGCTCAAGCCACCTTCCACCACCTGCTCTGGAAAAACTGTTTCGGCATTGCCTGTTCTTTCTTCTGCTAGCTAGGTTCTTTTTAACTGGGATAAGACTTCCTCTGAGAGCCCCAGCACTCACCAAGGGGAAGAAGAAGAGGGAAAAGACGGCTGCAACAAAACACAGTGCTGGACCACGGAGGACTAGGTGTAGGATATGCCGCTGGGACAGGTCCCTATGTGTAGAGCACTGGATTTGTGGATTCAGCAGATGTGGGAAGTGGAAGGCATAACCCACAATCATTGCCTGTGGTAAAACAAACAAACAAAACAGGCTATAGAGCACCATTAACAGGTAGATGCCCATCAACAGGTAGAAGGCGTTCCACAGTCAGTTAACCCTTGAACCAAGATACACATTTCTAGGGGTCAGGAGCAAGCCCCTAGATAGCCTCCTACCCTGAGATGTTCTTAGAGTCTGGGGAGGGGAAGGGGGTTGAATTTAAGACCCTGGGTGAAGACCTGGGATACCTGAGGTGTAAATCAGGATACTGGCACTTGGCCTGCACACCTCATGGCAAACACACATACATACCCTGTGTTCCTACCTGCACAGATCCAATGGCAATCACACACATGCAGAACAGGAAGATGCCCAGGGGCACATCAGGGAATGTTACCATTAGCGAAAACTGTCAAAAGAATCCCCACAAACCCCACAAAGGACTATCAGAGCTAGGTTCTGAGATGGTGTATAATGAGCTTCCCTCTCAGTGTACTGGGCACTGAGCAGAAAACTGTCCTAGTGTAGGGACAATGGTGTGGGGCTGGGGCTAGGTATAGTCAATCCTCCAACAGGGCAATTCCACCCACTGCTTCTGAACTTTAAAGGCAGTGTCATTAATCTTATGTAAAATCCCCTAGATTTGAATTCTCTGCATTAAAGCCCTGTATACTTGGGCCAACTTCTGACTATATTAGAATTTTAAATGCTTGTTGATATGCTAATAGATATTATTGAGAGAAGCAGGTAGGAGCTTGAGGTGCACTCTCATGGCCTTTGCCTCCAACAGCCCTAAGCTCTCTTCTCTACTCAGCCCCAACTATTAGTTCCTGTGAAGTCTCTCCTCTGTAGTTTGTAATCCAGGTCTTGAAGCCAGGGCTACATTTCTGAGGACTGTCACACACCGATGTGCTCAGTGAGGAGAGCAGGGTGATGACCATTACTCACTGTGTAGGGCAGAAGGGTGATAGTCATCATACAGGCCTGTAATGAAGGGAAAGAAGGGAGATCCCAGTCACCAGAAAGCCTAGTGAGGAACAAGGGGGCACTCCAGGATGGCAGAGATATATCTATAGAGTTTTAGGGGTAGACCCAAAAAGCCTGTGCCCCTGTCCTGGACAAATCCCATGAGCCATCTGAAGAGCGTCTAGAAATGTAAAAATCCAAGCTGTGGGAACCCATACCTTCTCCTACATTTCAGGAGGGCTAAATCATAACTAAGCTCATTTTTCAAAACAACAGTAACTCACCAGGTTGAGCAAGGCAAGTGTATCATCTATTTTTCCAACAACCTGGAACAATCTAAAGTTAGGAGAAAAAAAAAGATGGGCCATCATTCAAATATGGCTCCATAATATTAAAATTAAAATGCATCTCCACAGTATTTTCTAGTTAAAATATCACTGAAGTTGTCACTTCAGGTACCACCACTTATTGGGACTGATGAGACTTAGACTAAGGTGCTATATCAAGCAGGGTATTGGAGTTTGATGCCTAGACCTACATGAATGCGGGAAAGAACTAAATTCTACAAGTTATCCTGATTCTGGTGCATACTCACATGCATACATCCAAACATGCACAAAATAAAGTGTGATTTGTAAAAATGTAAATACTACCTACCCTATGAAAGTCAGAAAACTTGAAGCAAGCACACTTTATATGTGAAGCATATATCTTTTTCACACATTCTTTCCATTACAATCTGAAGAAGCCACCTGTACAACTGGTAGCTTTTATGGACAGTCTTTTCCTAGAAAGTCTTGAGGTAGGGGTGTTTGAACTGTCCAGGGAGTTCCTGCTGAAGGCAAGACTAGCAGTGTGGCTGTGAGTCTCCTGTCCCAGGAGCTGTCCAGTTTTAACTGTCCAGGGAGTCCCTGCTGAGGGCAAGACTAGCAGTGTAGCTGAGTCTCCTGTCCCCATGAGCTGTCCAGCCACACTTGCTGGGAATAAGCTGCTGGGGATGTAGAGCTAGAGTTCTATCGTGCAATATACACGATAGACATTATGTCTATAATTTAGACATTATGTCTAAAATCTAGTATGAAGAAAGGAAGTGCTCCTTTTTAAATTCTTTCCCCAAAGATCTCATATACTGCACTTGTTAGAATTTGTTATTTAACAGAGATAGTTTCGTATGGAGATACTAAGATAAGTAGAAAACAAAATGGAGCACTATCCTTGCTCCACCAGCATAGGCTGCCAAGGGTCCTCAAGCCTGTGATGCCTGGGCCCTCAGTAGGGTTGCCCCCAATAGCACCTGACCATGGCTCAGATGTTACCCAGCCACTTAGCTGAACTGCCATCCCCACTCTAGGAAGCTACCTCCAGCTCATGGCAGTGACATAGGCTCATTTGGGCTGAAATCTTCCTTAATAAGCCTGAACCGAAGAGACTTCAATCCTAGAGGCAGCTGGCTACCTGCTGGTTCTAAGTTCATGTGTATTAGAGAGCACTCAAAGCAAGCCGCAGAATAGCTCTATGAAGTTCCTCAGAGGCCCCTGAGCCTCAGAACCTGTTGATGTATTCCACAGTGGGTGTGGCCCTGGTGAAAGAACCATGAAGCTAGTATAGGGAAGGTTGGCTAAAGTTCTAGGGAGACCAAAAGGATGAGCCTGTGTGGGTTTTGAAACATATATACCATCATCTTGCTGAGAACAAATGTGTAACATGAAACACATGCTGCACTTTTAAATAGCAGTGAGCGGAACGCATGCCTGTAATCCCAGCACTTAGGCAGCAGAGGCAGGATTTCTGAGTTCAAGGCCAATCTGGCCTACTACATAGATGTTTCTTCCCTCTCCCTACACGGGGGGGGGGGGGGGGGGGGGGAGGGAGGAAGAGAGGCAAGGGGAGGAAAGGGAAAGAGATAGGGAAGGTAGGTCATGAAATGTTTACTAGAATCTGCAAGTTTTTCTGTACCTTGAGCATTCTCTAAAGAAAATTTCATTTGAACATGCTAATCTGCAGCCAGGAATGTAAAACCTACATGCCCAGCTCTTCCTATAGAAGCCTCCTGACCCCCTGCCTGTCTGGCATTCAATGGGCAGGAGCTCATGCAGCTATGGAGTCCTGTGTCCTGAGATCCTAAAGAGCCTTATTCTTCCCTAGGACAAAACTCAGATATCAGAATGTAATCTATAGGCTCAGCTTCCATACAGGGAAGAACCCTTCTCTGTATAACCATAAACCGTTGAGACACAGCCATTAAGCTTGTATTTTCTCTCTTCTCTGCCATGTTCTATTCTGGTCTTCCAGTGGGTCTAGCAGGTAGACACTTTTCTGCCTCTCCTAACAGAAAGGAAAAGAGGGAGGGTGGTGTTGTAGAGCCAGGTCTTCTTTGAAGCAATCTTGACCATGTTGTACTGTCCTGAGTACAGTCTCAGAGTGAGAACCAGAGGCCAGGGTGGGAAGAGGTAGCTCCCCTGGGACACAAGATGTGAACGGAGGAGACCACAGATAACAAGTACAAAACATCTCTGTAGTACTATAACAGTCCATGTCTTTTGCCTACCCTGAGTAAATCATGACAATGAGGACCTTGTGTTAAAGGTCTAATTCCCTACCTGGTATGTGCTGCCCAGGCCACAGTTACGATTAGAAATGTCATGAGGTAGACAGCAATCCTAGTTGCTAGGAGTTTCTGTATACTTTTATCAAACTGCTGTATGAAAAGAACAATGCTATTAGAACCAAGTGACACGTGATCCAACAGTGGTCATTTCAATGGGAAGATTTTCCCTATAGCACAGTGAGCATTCAAGAAGGTCCCCAGTCTCAAAGTGCACAACACAGTTTATGTCTGCTTTGAGTCTAACCTCACTTCTACCAAACCTACCCCACACTATAGCAGTATTGTGACCATACTTTAGAAGAAAAACCTCAGCAGTTCTGGGACCTCCTCAAAGATTTAGATCAGCTGGCAGGTATGGCCAGAACCAGGCCTCACTGTTATGGGGGCTGGCTGGATAGAGCTGTAGCCTTCCTTCCTCCCTCAGGATACGTAGTATTCATGAGTCTTGTATGGTGGCATGCTAATCACATGGAATGAAACCAAGTGTCAAAGTCTCAAAGTTATTTCACTAAAGAGCTGCATGTTGTTGACTCCCATAAAGAAAAAAAGCCCATAAAGTTGGATATAAATGAAAAGCTCTTTGTTCCCCACATAGGATGGCTTGGTAGACATCTGGAGTGGACATGGGTCCTCCTCCTCTCAGTGGAGGACATCAGTGCCTGTCAACTAGCTAGAAACAAAACTTCCTTTGCCAGAGCCTGTGCTTGAGCCCCAGCCCTCCTGCTCTGAGTACATATCCTTCTCTGAGGGAGTACATATGTCCTGCCCACTCAATAAATTCCCTGCTTTGGGCTCTGCTGCCTACAGAGTTGCGGGTTGGCTCCCCAAGTCCAGGTCAGGTTTTCTTACTGGCCCACTGTACAAACCAGACTGTTGCTGTTACCTGTTCTGGTGAGATCTCTGTGTGGGTCACAGGCAGGATCTAAAGAAACAAAGACAAAATAACCAAGAGATACTCTTGGGCTGGGGATCCTCAGAGGCAGCAGGTTATGTGGGCTCTTGACCACTGCTGGAAGCCTCCACCTGGAGGAACGCTTTGGGCATCGGAGGCTGCTACAGAAATGAGTGGTAGGTTTGAGGTGGGCCCCACACTGACCATGACAGTGGCAATGATGGACAGCAGTGCGTCACTGAAGCCCAGCATGCGGTGGGAGCTCTGTGTCCCCTCCTCATCTCTTCTGTATAAGGATGACTCTCCCTCAGAATCCACTGCCTGCTCCTGGGTCTGGAGCCTGGACATGGTGGGACCATCAAGTTGTCACAGAAGCCTGGGAACAAGTGTAGCTTTGAGCATATCAGAGGGATGTCTCAACCCTGTAGACTTCAGCCATTTCGATGCAGAGACAAGTGCTAGGTATAGGGGACAAAAAAAGAGAGACACTTCACAAAGTAGCCTTTCTAGATTTCCAGCCACAGGCTAAGAGTATTAGTATCAGACTCATCAGTGGGCTCTGTGATTGGGGCAATACATTCTCTGTCTCAGTGAGAAAGCTCTAATGATACACGGCTGATACCATGAAGGGCCTGAAATCTGACCCCGTTTCCCCTAAAAGCTGCTTTGTCAGCTTGAGTTACCTTGAGTTGCACATCTCTTGACTAAAAACGTGTCCCTGAAGGCCATAACTTCCTCAGCTCACAGGGTCTGCGATGTTTTTAAGTTTTTCAGAAAATGCTAGGTAGACAAGTGAGATGCCATCTGGGACATTCTCTGAGGAGAAGAGAGATTTGTGCCCCAGGAGCAAAGGGCTGAAGTAAGCTATAGAATCCATCTGCATTCTGTACTAGACCCAGTGGTAAAAACACACTCAGCAGCTACAGGGTGTGGAAAGGTAAGGGACTACAGGGTGTGGAAAGGTAAGGAACTACAGGGTGTGGAAAGGTAAGGGACTACAAGGTGTGGAAAGGTAAGGGACTACAGGGTGTGGAAAGGTAAGGGACTACAGGGTGTGGAAAGGTAAGGGACTACAGGGTGTGGAAAGGTAAGGAACTAGGAAGTATTTTCTAAGACCCTACTTGTGATCAGGGGAGAGAGTATGAGTGTGGCAAGGATGGTCAGAAGGATGAAGCTGTAGCTAGCACTGGGTGGGGTATGTCTGCCTAAGCAGAATACAGAAATGTTCCTGGGAAGCAGGTCCTGACTCTATAAGAGGAAGGTTAATCCTTGGGTCCAGGAGGGCCCAAGTCAACCAGGCCTAACAATATAAATGTGCCCTGCTTTGGGCATATTTATGGAGACAGAGGAAGGATACCCTCAGGCAGCAGAGGTGAGGAAGGATGCTGTGAAGGAGTTGAGACTATGGAGTCATTAACACAGTTAGGGGAAATGAAGTTGCAAGGTAGATAGTCGGGGTAGAAGGCAGTGGTAGTCTCTGGGAGGATGAGAAAGTAGGAGCTAGGATACTTGGAGGACGAAGCTTTACAAAATGTGGTCACAAGCACAAGCCCTTTAGTAATGAAATAAGATTAACACACAGTATGACTGGGTTTACTCTGAAGAGGATGCTGCTAACATAACATCAGATACCACACAATGAAAATATATATGACGCCAGGCAGTGGTGGTGCACATCTTTAATCCTAGCACTTGGGAGGCAGAGGCAGGCGGATTTCTGAGTTCGAGGCCAGCCTGGTCTACAGAGTGAGTTCCAGGACAGCCAGATCTATACAGAGAAACCCTGTCTCAAAAAAACCAATATATATATATGGTTTATATATGTATATATAATATTTATACATATATACACACATATATGAATATATATATGACAAACGACAAACAAACAAAAAACCAAGAACAGATTATTTATTGGCTCCAGAATAAACATGTGGTGCCTGGATAGTAAGGGCAGGGATGGGTAGCAACATGGATTTTGTTGTATTTCTGGTTTATTTTCACTTAAGGTTCATTCTTTAGATCAGTGGTTCTCAACATTCCTAATGCTGCAAGCCTTTAACAGTTTCTCATATTGGTGATTCAAAACCATAAAATTATTGTCATTGCTGCTTCATAATTATAATTTTGCCCTGTGAAAGGACCATTCAACCCCCAGGTTGAGAATACAGTCAAAACTATCCCTCTGCTGTGCAATTCTCTTGGGACTGCTGAGGAATGCACACAGTTGTGTTGCCAAAACTCTAACACTGAAGGACTGGAGAGATGGCTCTGTGGTTGAAAGCACTAGCTGTTCTTTCAGAGGACTAAGGTTCAAATCCCAGCATGGATATAGCAGCTCCTAAACATTTTTAACTCTGGTCAGGAGTCCTGATGCTCTCTTCTGGCCTCTACAGGCACTGCATACATATTGTGCACAGACATATATTCAGGCAAAACAACAATAGTCATAAAAACATAATAAAGACTGGAAGGTACTCTATCCTCAGATAGCCCTTCTAAAGTTTCCATACATAGACCTTACATTTGGCAGATGTGGTGTTTCTGCTTACTTCCTTTTTTTTGCTTGTTTTTGTTTTTGTTTTTGTTTTTTTGAGACAGGGTTTCTCTGTGCAGCCCTGGCTGTCCTGGAACTCACTCTGTAGACCAGGCTGGCCTTGAACTCAGAAATCCACCTGTCTCTGCCTCCCAAGTGCTGGGATTAAAGGTATGCACCACCACTGCCTGGCATGGTGTTTCTGATATTATTGCTACTTTGACATTTCTAGAACGCCTGATGCATGGAGGCCCATACTGAGAGACCTTTTTAATATGGCTTCCTCTACCTGAGACTCACTATGTTCCTGAGAATGTTACAACACACTTCCTCTTACTGTTGTCATAGTTGCACTGTGTAAAAGGGACCTCTATTGGCTGACAGGCAAATAAAGATTCATGTTTTTCTAGTGCTCACACAGAGATACTGGAATTCAGAAATAAATTCAAACATCTATGGTTAGCTGATTATTGATTCTTGACAAGGGAGTAGTAATTATTTAATAGGGAAAAGAATGGTCTTTCAACAAATAGTATTGGGACAACTGAATGTCCACATGCCAAAGAACCACAACAAAATGAATGCAAATAGAGCAAAGATCTTAACAGCTAAAATGATAAATGATAAAACTTTGAGAAGCAAATTTTGGGAAAATTGCTACAACCAAAGATTTCTAAAGACAGCACTAAAAAGAATAAGCAACAAGCTGGGCATGGTAGCATACATCTTTTGTACTTGGGAGGCAAGAAGCAGGTAGATTTGAATTTGAGGTCAGTTTGGTCATGCTGAGTTCCAGGACAGCCCAGGCTGTGTAGAGAGACCTTATCTTTAAAAAACAACAAACAAACAAACAAA
>JADRCC010363899.1:0-10741 GCA_019843855.1 Hylomyscus alleni
AATGGCAATAAGGTGACTTCTAAACTATGCCAAGTATGGCCTTAGTGCTCACTGACTTACTGTGTGTTGCACAATCACATGACTCTTCAGCACCTACTATTTGCCAGATACTTTTTAATAAAATTGACTTTTACTTTTCCCCCCAGAGGTCACAGTATATTTATACTACAATCACCCCTCTTCAACAATCTTCATCAAAACATTGAGATAATTGACAAAGTTAAAAGCAAAAATCTATGACCAAATAGTGTTTTCTGTCTCTATTAAAATTAATTATCCTCTGGAGACATACTCTGGATAAGCAAAGATTTCTGAGCAAAAAGTATAACTGGAGGCAATTTGTCTATACACAGCAAAATTGAATTCTTTCACACTACTCAAGTAAGACACAGCCAAGGCATTTAGTTGTACTCTCTGTTTCTTCAAATAATGAGAGACCAACATTATAAAACTAGAAGAGACATCAATGGAAAATAATGAACCTAAGTTTCTTGTAATACAAGCTACTTGTGCAATGTTAATATCCCAGATGTATATAATAAAGCACACATCTCAGTTTTTATTTATGGTTTCAGCATAATTACTTATAGCTTCTCAATTCTGAATGTCTTGTTTTCATAAATCAGTGTACAGTAATCACACATCTCTGCCTTTCGGGTAGCTTCCACCCACATAACTCAATTCTCCCTATGAACCATTCATGCCTACTGCAGTGTTCCTAAGGCTAGGCAGCAAACATCCAGATCTGCACTGTGCTGTGTGTACAAACATGGCTTCTTTCTAATTGCATATCACAACTAATAATTAGAAATTATTAATTAATTTTGGACATATCATTTATATATGATTGCACAAATATTATAGGATACATATATGGTGCACTATTGTGTCAGTGTATGAGAACCATTAGACAAGTCATACCCTTTAAGTGAATGATGTTTTGATGGTCCCATTGCAAACAACAAAAGACATGACTCGGTAGAATTAAATAATTAATGAATAAATCCTGATGGTGGGTTTGCTACCCACCTCAATGGTTTATATTTCCGAATGAAAGATACATAGTCAGCCTTTATGTTTTATATGCCCTACATAGTATAATAGCTAGGGCACTGCCTAACCTCCACTACCTCCAGCCAATAATTCCTAGCTATTACTTAATAAATTCTGTGTTCTATCTTGACTGCCCTGGACCCAGTTGGACAGCCCTCTGGGTCATACTCTCCCAGCTCCTTCACATGTCAGCTATGCTTCTCTGTCCTCTACTATTCTCAGGCATGCTGTCTTTCCTCTATTCCACATTCTCCCAGCATGGAGGATCTCTCTTCTCCTTCCTCTTCCTTTTCCTATGTCAGGGAATCCTAAAATCCTGCCTGTCTCTCCTCTCCAGCTTTTGGCTGATGGCATCTTTTATTTACCAATCAGAACCAACTAGGCGCAGGTTCCTAGAAGTTATGTGCAGATGTACTTGTGAAAACAATTTTGGGGGGAACATAATTAACATTAGAATACAAGCAGCTACATGACTCCAGAGATAGGAGATGGTAACTTAGGAGACTGGCATTAGTCTAAGGTGATAGGAAAGAGAAACATCCTGGTCTTGAAATTTTAGTTTGACCTGAACTCTGATGAACTGAAATCTTCATAGCAGAGCAGGGTGTCTCTTGCCAGATAAAGTTAAGATGTGAGGTAAGCTGTAAAGACAAATAAATCTGTATGTTATCCACTCTGTGGCACTCTGCACCATTATCATCTCAGTCTGCTGTAATTTCTCATTGTCTATTGTGATGTGAGAGAAAGGATAGAGTCCACATTTCAATGGAAAATGCAGTGCATAGCTGAGTGACTGTTGTCAAGATCTGGAGTGAAAACAGTAGTAGTGATCTCTAGTGAAAGCTGAAGTTGTGAGGAGAATTCTACAATATCTCAAGTCTGAACTAGATCTTCAGCACACTGAACAAGATAGAGAGAAGAGATGATGTTGTTTCTAAGGAGAAGTAGCTGGTGATATGTCTAAGGGTGCTAATCTCTGACCATGAATGCAATAATGGCTTATTACACTAGCTAAACATTTATTGTACAACATGAAAGCTATTCCTAAGTGATTAGTGGCTTACACCAATGAGTTATTATTATCTTCTAGCCAATGAAATAACTGCTCCCTATATTGATTCTAAGTAGATATTTTGAGATCTATGACCAAATTTAAAACCTACAATTTTCCTGAGTACCAGTTGTTTCTAAATTGTTGATGGTTATACACACTATAAGATGAAAGTCATATTTCTTATTGTCCCAATATATGGGATTCCTTTGACATTCAGGTTGTGTGTGCTGCATCTATGCAATGTATCTATGTGTCCTTGAGGCCTTTTTAAAAGCAGACACTTTGAGTGTACTCTGACTTCTTTATAGTTTAACATTATCTGGCTCCCATAAAAGAGAATGAGAAACAGAAAAAACAAAGTATATAAGTAAAGAGATGAAGCTTCTAAATAGGGATGGATGAAATAGTAGAAACTAAACTTAAGAACTCTTCAGAAAGAAGATAAAAGAGGTCACATTTTTGTGAGCTGAACAACTTACCATATTAGCAGGTGAAACAATTCTCCGAGAGTGAACTGGACAGTAATGGATAGCATAGCATGAAATATTTTTGTGTGAATTTTGTTTTTTTAAATGATAAAAAGTTCAAATTAACCCTAAACAATCTCAGAATGTATTGTTTCACGAAATCCATTGATGATTTAAAAATATCAGCATAAATGCAAGGCAGATAGATAAAAGTGATCAAAATCATCTTCTATTATGTGATGTCACACATCTTTTTTATTGGATATTTTCTTTATTTACATTTCAGATGTTATCCCCTTTCCTGGTTTTCCTACCTCCCAGAAAGACACTATCACATCTTCCCTCTCCCCTGCTTCTATGAGGGTGTTTCTCCACCCACTCACCCACCCACTCCCACCTCTCTGCCCTCGATTCCCCTACACTGGGGTATCTATCAAGCCTTCATAGGACCAAGGACCTCCCTTCTTTTAAGTTCTGGTAGTAAACATAATTAACAATAGTAGCAAACAGAGATAGAAATAGATAGAAAAGTAGATAGAGGGAGACAGAAACTAGTATAGATAGTAACAATTGCTATATTTATGATAGATTATTTTCTTTCTCATTTTCAATTTCAAAAGTCCCAAAGAAACATTCCAGTTGGCTTTGTTATATAGAGTCCATTCTTGGCCCAGTTAACTTTAGTCATACAAGAAAATAGATGTGTCTAACATACCCAGCAGTTGTTTTAAAAGGGAGAAAAAGCTGGATATCAAGCCAGGGGATATCCAGTGTGGCCCTGAGGCCAAGATCCACTAATCCTGAGATATTTTCTATCAGAATTAATTCCTGGTGTGTTGAGAAAGATAATCTTCAATTACATGCAGCTTTTGTTGGTGGTGGTGGTTTTGTTTTATTTTGTTCTATCAAATTTGTATTATTTCTTTTAACTTATTCTTCTCTCAACTGAAGTTCCCCCTCCCTCCACTCCTTCTAGCTAACCTCCACACCCCTCACTCCTACATTTCTCTTCATAAAAGAACAGGCCTCACATGGATATCCACTGAACATGGTCTAACAAGATTCTGTAAGACTGTCACAAACCCTCATATCAAGGTTAGATGAGTCAATTCAGCTGAAGGTTCCCCTAAACAGGCAAAAGAGTCAGAGACAACTCCACTCCCACTGTTAGGAGTACCACAAGAACACCAAGCTACACAACCATAACATATATGCAGAGAACCTTGCTCAAATCCCTATAGACTCCATGCTTGCCACTTCAGTCTCTGTGAGCTACTATGAGCCCTGCTTTGTTGATTCTGTCGGCCTTGTTCTCCTGATATCCTTGATCCCTCTGACTTCCTCCCCATCATCCATGGGGTTCTCCAAGTTCTGCCTAATGTTTGGCTATGTGTCTCTGCATCTGTTCCTATCAGTTTTTGGATAAAGTCTCTTGGATGATTATTGTCCCAGGCACCCTTCTATGTGTGTGGGACCAGACAAGACTTCCAGTGGGTGGACATCAACTCAGTCACAAAATTTTTGATCTACCATTTATCCTGCCTGCAATATGTGCTGGGTAATGTGGTGCAGAACTTATGAGAATGGCCAAGCAACAATTGCTCCAACTTGAGACCCAAGCCATGAGATGAAGCCCATGCCAGACACTGCCTAGATGGCATGAACCAGAGACTGGATAGTCCAGAGAACTAGAATAGAATCAAACACAACTGGTTAAAAAAGTCAATGAAATGATTCCATGCAGCTTTGTATTGAGATCAAAGTAAATGGTATGTTGATGGACAACAGCAATTTAAGAGGTCTCAGAAAACTGATTATGGAAGAGAAAACAGATTTGTAGAAAATGTGAGTATTTCCTTCAAAGATTATCAGAAAATTGCTGGGCAAATGGGCCATTACATTCATAAAAATAACTGCTTCTGCTACATAAGAACCTTAGCTGCCTAGGAGTCAAAATTCATGTTTCAATAGAAGCTCAAGTCTATTTGAAAATTATGCTGAGAAAACTCATAAACATTTTTCTTTGTGCATATTTATGTTTGGCATTATTATTTAGGGACGTGGATGCTGAATCACTATGTACCAAAAAAAGGGCTTGTGATGTTGATCAGGGTTTTCTAACTTATTGAAAATGAACACATTCCTGCTTCTACCACTAGAGGGCACAAATAAAACTGGCTTGGAGAAAAACAGGCTTTGAAAATGGCAACATTCCTATTGGGGAGGCTGTGTTTGGATACTTACATGTGTGTGTTTTCTTTAAGTCAGAAGAAAATTCAAACATTCACACTTAAGCATATATCTCCATTCTTTCCTTTCTCAAACTCTCACAAAAAAAGTGCATACATTTGAAAGGAGCAAGAAGCACAAATTACTCTTGAGAAAGCAGAATATATAAAATGATAAAAATTAAATGATCATCAGAAACAGAAAAACATATAAGATACTGTCCCAGCTACAGTTTCCTTAAAAACATATTCCTATTTGTCTGGTTCTCAGTGAGAAATGTGGAGTCAATAGCCTTTTTTTTTTTTTTTAGTTTATTGTAATATATTTTTCTTATTTGCACATACACATGCTTACATACACACAATATATTCTACAGTATGAGTACAATACAGATTATACATACATGTATAAGTCACATAATAATTATACAGAAAAATAACAGGCAATTAGAAGTCTTTAATATAGGGCTCCATTTTAAATACATTGTCAAATAAGAGGAAAACACAAGATATTAATAATATCCAAAACTTACTAAGTATATACTCTATGATGCACATTGCTTTAAATGATTTCTTTTTTTTAGTGGATTATGTTAATGGATTTTATTAGCTATTTTCTTTATTTACATTTCCAATACTTTCCTGGTTTCCCCTTGGAAAACCCCCTATCTCATCCTCCCTCCCCCTGCTCACCAACCCACCCACTCCCACTTCCCTGTCTTGGCAATCTGTTACACTGGGGCATAGAGCCTTCACAGGACTAAGGGCTTCTCCTCATATTGATGCCAGACAATGCCATCTTCTACTACATATGCAGCTGGAGCCATAGGTCTCTCCATGTGTACTCTTTGGTTGGTGGTTTAGTCCCTGAGAGCTCTGGGGGTACTGGTTGGTTCATATTGGTGTTCCTCCTATGGGGGCTGCAAGCTCCTACAGCTCCTTGAAGTCAATAGCTTTTAAAACCATGAAATACTTGTTTTTAGTTCACAACGCTGATTATCTTGTAAATATCTGGCATATTCCCTGTCTATTTTTTAAGAGATACAGCACTATGGATAAAATCTTGATCTTGTCATCTCTTCTGGGTCTCCCCAACTCCTCCATAAGACTCCCCAAGTTGCTTCTAATGTTTGGCTGTGGGTCTCTGCATCTGTTTCATCAGCTGCTTAGTGGAGCCTCTCAGAGGATAGTTATGCTAGGCTACTGCCTGTAAGCATAACTGAGAATCATTAATAGTGTCAGGGTTGGTTCCTGCTCATGGATGGGTCTCAAGTTGGGCCAGTCATTGATTGGCCATTCCCTTGGTCTCTGCTCCATTTTTGTCCCTGAGCTCTTTGGAGGCAGAACAAACTTGAGTTGAGGGTTTTGTGAGTAGGTTGCTGTTCTTATCTCTCTCCTGAGAGTCCTGTCTGGCTATAGGAGGTGGCTGCTTTAGGCTTCTTATCCCCCACTGCTAGGAGTCTCAGCTAGAGTCACCCTCATAGACTCACTGGAATCTCCCCCCTCCCAGATCTCTGGTCCATCCTAGAGATGTCCTCCTCTCTGTGTCCTCCTTGTTATTTAGCTTCTTTAGGTCCCAGAAACTGAACTACCAATCAAAGAGCATATATTGGAATGGAGGGGGGTAGGAAGAGAGGAGCCTTCTCTTTCTCAGAAAACAAGGGGAGGAGTAATGGGAATGGGGGAAGAGTTTGTGAGCAAGACTGTGGGGATGGAAATCTGAAGAAAGAAAGAAAGAAAGAAAGAAAGAAAGAAAGAAAGAAAGAAAGAAAGAAAGAAAGAAGAAAGAAAGAAAAAAGAAAAAATACAAGATATGGTTTTGTCGCTATCTTCACAGCACATGGTGCACCAGAGTTACAATTGGAGAATATCTTCATCTTCAACAGCTTTTTTAGCTTTTAAAATGAAAAGGAGAGAGGGGAATGGGAGGCCTGGATTCTTCATAATAAGCAAATGATTCTCAGTCTTGTCAGCCTGAGTGTCTGGCAAGCTCTCATACCTGCAATCACATTTGATCACTGCCTTGATTTGTTTACATCTATTTTATAAAGCCCTTTCCAGAGCCAATAATCATACCAAAAATAAAACCAAAACAGCGCACAGTTTCTGAGATGCCTTTAAGGGCAGAAAGGATACCTAGCCAGATGATGTAATTTAATTTTGGTGTCTATGAAAGTGAAAAAAACTACTGGGAACAAAAAAGTAATGTCAAAATGTAAAATATTGATTGCCTTCAGTTTTTTTTGAGACTTCTCTAAAACTCTAATCCTAAAGATTATAAAGTAGGAGCTATAGCTTTTCAGTGACTCAGCATAGTCTTTCTCAATCTCTTTTTTTAAAAAGCACTTTAAAACATTTAAGATTCATTTTTATTATGTCTGTTTGTGTCTGCTTATATAGTAGTGTGTGCACATGTGCAGTGCCCATGGAGGCACTGAATCTCTTGTAGCTGGAGTTTCTAACACTTATGAGCCACCCAAAGTGAGTACTGAAAACTGAATCAGGTACTCCACAGAACCTAACATGTATGGACTTAAACTGCCAAGCCATTTCTCCATCCCCAAAATGTATCTTTTAACTCCTTTACAGATGATTTATTAAACCATGTATGCCTTCCACAGAAACAAATCTGGCCCTTGCTGCAAAAGTCATACTACTTAGAACATATCTTTTTCTGATCCAGTTTTTAACTCTTGAGATGCCACCAGAGTGCATTGTCATATATAAAATACATTTAGGTTACTGATAGACAGTTATGAGTATCCACATATAACAAGAATTATCTTGAAGAAATTCATAGTTCTAGAGAACTGAGCCAGAGTTTAACTCTTATTCCATTCAAATTCTGTCAGTGTCTCCTGTAGAATAACCCTTCAGTATTGAAGGCATTCACAGGAGCTGATGAGCTGCTTCCGTATAGTAATAGTATATTTTCTTTACTTTTGACTTATATATGTGTGTGATATGATATATATATTTTAATATATTAGTTTTAGTAACTAATAAATGATGGTAACAAAAACATGTACAAATGAAACTATGATAGGTATGATATCTGCAACTAATCACAGATATTAACTATAACATACTAATTCACTCCCTTCAAAAAAAAAAAGAAGAAGAAGGAGTCTGTGCACTGAGCAGACATGCTGGCTCCACACCCAGGCCCATAACACTCAGAGGAAGATCCACTTCCAGGTGTTCTAGCACACCCAGGATCACAAGTGAAGAGGCCACAGGTTTTGCCCCAATACCAAGAGTAACTAGGAACATCCAGGGATGCAAAATCCCCTGCCTAGCCAGTGTCATGTGTTCCTTCCAGTCTGAACCTGCACATGGTGCATACCTAGAGTGCTGGCTCTGCACCCACTCTTAAACACCCAGAGGGAGCTCTACTCCCAGGTGCTCAGACACACCCAGGAAAACTGGAGCTCTGATACACTCAAGACCACAGATGAGGCCACAGTATATTTCCCAACACCCAGAATAACTGGGACCACCACAGGAACCAGAGAAACGCAAACCCCCACCCATCCAGAGGCACGTGTTCCTTCCAGCTTGCACCTGTGTCCAGAGCAAAAACAGGGCTCTGGATCCTCACTCACCCCAGCAACACCCAGAAAAAGCTTGACTCACAGGAGCTCTTACACAACAGTATCTCAGGAGCTTGGTCACACCAGGAGCTCAGGAGCCTAAAAACAACTTGACTCTCAGGAGCTTTGACACACCGAAGATCTCAGGATCACAGGATCACAGAATCAAGGATCACAGAGACATCTGAACTCTGAGGAGGTCTAACACAACTAGGATTACATGAGGGATAGGCTCTAGTCAGAGACACCAAGGGCAGGTAGCACTAGAGATAACCAGATGGCAAGAGGCAAGTAGAAGAACACAAGGCCACTTGTCATCATCAGAACCTAGTTCTCCCACCACAGCAAGTCCTGGATACTCCATCATACCAGGAAAGCAATATTGGGATTTTAGAGGACTTTGAGAAGGACATAAATAACTCCCTTAAAAATTTTTCAGGAGAACACAGGTAAACAGGTAGAAGCCTTTAAAGAGGAAACACAAAAATCCCTTAAAGAAATATAGAAAAACACAACCAAACAGGTGAAGGAATTGAGCAAAACCATTTAGGACCTAAAAATGGAAATAGAAACAATAAAGAAATCACAAAGAGAGACAACCCTGGAGATAGAAAAACCTAGAAAAGAGATCAGGAGTCATAGATGCAACCATCACCAACAGAATAAAAGAGATAGAAGAGAGAATCTTAGGTGCAGAAGATACCATAGAAAACACTGACACAATAGTCAAAGACAATGCAAAATGCAAAAAACTCCTAACCCAAAACATCCAGGAAATCCAGGACAATGAGAATACCAAACCTAAGAATAATAGGAATAGAAGAGGGAGATTTCTACTTCAAAGGCCCAGAAAATATCATCAACAAAGTCATGTGTGAAAACTACTCTAACTTAAAGAAATGGCTATAAATGTAAAAGAAGTTTAAAGAAGACCAAATAAATTTAACCAGAAAAGAAAATCCTCCTACCACATAATAACCAGAACACCAAAATGTACAGAATAACAATAATAAAAAAAAGAACACATTAAAAGCTGCCAGGGGAAAAGGTCAAGTAACATATAAAGGCAGACCTATTAGAATTATACCAGAGATCTCACCAGAGACTATAAAGGCCAGAAGATCTTGGGCAGATGTTATACAAACCCTAAGAGAACAAAAATGCCAGCCCAGGCTACTAAATCCAGCAAAAGTGTCAATTAATATAGATGGAGAAACCAAGATATTCCTTGACAAAAATAAAATTACACAGTATCTTTCCAAAAATCCAGTCCTACAAAGGATAATAGATGGAAAACCCCAACACAAGGGAAACTACACCCTAGAAAAGGAAAAAATAATCTTTCAACAAACCCAAAAAAGATAACTACACAAACATAGCCACCTCTAACAACAAAAATAACAGGAAGCAACAATCACTATTCCTTAATATCTCTAAACATCAATGGACTCAATTCCCCCCCACAAAGACAGATTAACAGACTGGATATATAAACAGGACCCAGCATTTTGCTGCATACAGGAATCATAGCTCAGTGACAGATAGAGATACTTCTTCAGAGTAAAAGGCTGGAAAACAATTTTTCTAGCAAATTATCCAAAGCTGGATTAGTCATTTTAATATCAAATAAAATTGACTTTCAACCAAAAGTTACCAAAAACAATAAGGAAGGACACTTCATATTCGTCAAAGGAAAAGTCTACCAAGATGAACTCTCAATTCTAAATACCTATGCTCCAAAGGCAAGGGCACTCACATTCATAAAAGAAACTTTACTAAAGCTCAAAGCATACATTGCACCTCACTCAGTAATAGTTGGGGACTCTCAGCAATGGACAGATCAAGAAAACAGAAACTAAACAGAGACACAATGAAACTAACAGAAGTTATAAACTAAATGGATTTAAGAGATATCTATAAAACGTTTCATCATAAAACAAAAGAATATATCTTCTCAGCATCTCATGGTACCTTCTCCAAACTGACCATATATTTATTCACAAAACAGGCCTCAACAGATACAAGAAGATTGAAAGAATCTCATGCAGACTATCAGAACACCACAGATTAAGGCTGGTCTTCCATAACAACAAAAACAACAAAAAGCATGCACATGGAAGCTGAACCACACTCTACTCAATGATATCTTAGTCATGGAAGAAATAAAGAAATTTAAGACATTTTAGAATTTAATGAAAATTGTGACCCTCCTACAACTGAGGGCTGATTCTTCAGACTCTGACTTGCCACAGATAACCACGCCTCTCTGCCCACCTCCTGTTAATTGCCATTCCTCTCTAAAAGTTCCAGTTATGCTGGAAGTCCTGCCTCCAGAGACTAAAGAAG
>JADRCC010364171.1:0-25646 GCA_019843855.1 Hylomyscus alleni
AAAGGTGTGGGTAATGGAGCATCTTAGGGGAAGGAAGGGGTTTTGTGAGTTTTGCTCTAGAGCATGAGAGACAAGAGATGATCTCTTGTAAGACAGAGTGAATACCAGATGTGTACATACTGATAGAAGTGATCCATAGAGAGTGCCCTGTTAACACAGGAGATGGGTAGTTATTAGAGCAAATAGATGGTGCATAGTACTTAAGTGCAGAACAGTGCCCCTGCAGAAGGCACTGGGAGCTTCTCAAGTCGTGACGTAGAAGCAGGGAGGCGGGTAGATATTGGTAAATCAAATTCTTGAGGCAGAGGAACTGTGAAACAGAGGGCGTATGGAGCTCTTACACATACTGGCCAAAGGTAAAAGAGCTGGTCCTGTGACAAATCTGTAAGTCAATCAGCAGCATTGCCAAATAGCCCTCAGTGGAAAAGAATCTGCTGGGCCTAAGGGAGCAAGATATTTCGCAACGAAACTCTAGGAAAATGTCTATAAATTGTTTCCATGAACTTATTTTGTGTCTAGAAAAGTTGGCAGGATAACCGAAGCCCATGGAAAGCACTCTAGTAAACAAAGAGAAGATTTTGTTAGGCACTCGATGGGTTGGTTTCAGAAGCAGAGTGCAGGGAGCGTGGTCTCATCATTTCCTCCTCAGCATACAGGAAAGGAATGCCGGATCCTTGCTCCTCTTCTTTCTTTGATGCTATGAGTTCATTGAGCTTATCTCTTTCTTCCCTCTGCTTTCTGTCCTGTAACTTAATGTAGGACATCTGGAAAGTCTAATCAAGGTCTGTTAGGGACATTTTCTCCCTGTGCCGCATTAGGAGCCAAGGATGAAGATAAAGAGGCAATTCTGAGAGCTTGAAGAGTGTTGAGTTTTGAAATTGTCGTTTTAGAGTGTGAACTAGGACATACGGTATAATGGCATCTTTAGGGGTTACTAGACATTGGTGATTGCAGTAGAGAACAGTGAGCCTTTGGAAGCTTGAGATGTAGACTAGAAATTTTGGTCCAGCTATTGAGGATCCAAGAATGGGCAGCAATAGTGTGTTTCTTCTACGCTCAGTGAATTTAGTCCGATGAATGGAAAACAGTATAGGTGAGAGAAGCCCCTGTAAGTTCAGATGCCCTGAAAGCCAGTGCTTTTCAGGGGGTTTTCTTTTTTTTGTTTTTGTTTTTTTAAACCAGTGGATTAAAGGATCGTCATTTATACTATTTTTGGTTAGTATGAAAAAATATAGTATCTTCTCTAAAACTCAATCATTTTTGAAGACATAAATAACAGTTTACTAAAGAACTAAGGAGGGAAGTATTGTGGTCTTTTGAAACAGGTTTCTAATAGAGCACCCCTATATTTTAGTTATTCATGTTAATACATTTTTAAATCTACGTCTTTTACTTTTAGGACAAGAAAACCAACTGGTGGCATTGATTCCATATAGTGATCAGCGGTTACGGCCACGAAGAACGTATGTGATTCTAAGACTTCTTTTTTTGTTGTTGTTTGTATAGTTTTACTTTCAAACTTTATATAAGTAATTACTATTGTTAGGACATTTAAGAAGAAAAATGTATCTGGTTGTTAAGTTATGCTATCCTATGCCTTCTGTGTTTAAACAAACAAAAAGATTCCTGATTGGATGAGGATTTGAAAATTCCATGTCACCTATATCTTCAGAAATCTATTTACTAAGAGTTCTAAAATTGTGGCAATAGCACACACGTGTGTACACAGGCCATTTTCACCAATCGTAGGTCATTCTGTGTTCTCACTAACTTCAGAATGGTAATGACTGTTCTGAGCATAATGACTACAGAGACCTATGCAGAGCTTAGCAGATCCATGGACATTTTAAGAGAAGCAAAGGGAGTCTTGAATGATCCTAAGAGAACTGATAGAGATAGCAAGTGTTCCACCCTTGCATTCCTCCTAGCAAATATTTTTGAGAATAGCTTGTTACAATGAAAAGAACAGAGATTGCAGAAAACCCACAGTGGCCTTGAGAAGGTCAAAAGAGGCTGAGTATTCATGTAGGCCAAACAAATTGATGGTCCCATTACTTGATGGCAGAACCATTTTTTTAAAATGCAAAAACCTTAATTAAACATGAGCAACATGAATATACAGTAAAGAAGAAGAACACGAACACAGGAAAATGCTGAGAAATGAAAGACACACAAAAAGCAGATAGAAACTTTTATATATATATAGTTTAAACTGTAGAATGCATAGCTTAAGTGAGACATTGAAAGGTTTAGAAATCAGGCAACTGATGGGAACCTATGAAAACCGATCTCATAGGCCCTTAAAATATATAGAAAAATACTTGTTCTATAAAATTGGAAGTATCCCATATGAGTAAGATAACCTAGAAAATACAAAGCAAGTGGAATAAAGGGGAGACGTGTAAGCACGGTCTGTCTTAGTCAGTGTTCTGTTTCTGTGAAGAGACACCTGACATTCCACTTCTTATGAAAGAACACATTTTATGGTTGCTGGCTTACGGTTTCATTTTCAGAGATATTGTCCCTTATCAGCATATCGAGAGCATCACAGCATGGAGACAGGCATTGTGGTGGAGGAATAGCTGATAGTTCTACATCTGGATCCACAGACAGCAGGAAGAGGGATGCACTAGGCCTTATTTGGTCTTTTTGAAACCTCAAAGCCCACTCCCAGTGACAATAGTTCTCAAACAAAGCCACACCTCCTAATCCTTCTCAAGTAGTAGTATTTCTTATTCAAACCACCATAGATACATAATGAAAAGTTTTGAGGAAAATGACAAAAAATAAAACTAAATGTGTATGTAATTTCAACTCCTTCAGAAGCAACTAAGAGGTCTTGGATTGAGTAGTAAATGTTCACTTGAGGGATATGTGGCTAGAGTAAAAGAATCTTGTTATATATACCAGAAAGAGACATCCTCTCCCAGAGAGATGTTCTACAGAAAATTCTGCACTTTGGAGGTTTAAAGAAGAAAAGCCCTTTGAACATTAGTCAAGATTATCCATTAATGAATAAAGGATAGAAAATCAAATTGCCTCACTATTTCTTGGCCACGGTGCTTCAAATAAGCTGTTGAATAAAATATTTAGCAATCATAGAATTGAAGTCAACCAAGCCTTATGTAAACTTAAAGTGGTTTTTATTTTAAAACACAGAGGTAAAAAGGTGAAGAATTGGGCCAGATTAACAATCTCACAGTAGAAAGCCTTTTCAACAGCTGTGATTTAAAATCCTAGTGATGAAAAAAACACATTGAACTCAGGAAGGATGAATAAACATCTGTAGGATGAAAACAAAAGCTCAATTGAAATCAAATTACAGATGATAAGCCAAGAAGTCATGTCTGCAAATGACTTAACCCCTTTTGTCCAGATCGTCCAGATTCGAAAAGGCAAAGCCTACTCTGGGAAGGGAAGTGGAAAGTACCTCACAAAACCAAAGTGCAAATGACCTTTAAATGCAGGGAAATGTACTCCCTTCCTTTTCTTTAAGAAACGCAGATTCAATCTGCACAGAGATGTCACTGCTATCAGAACTTTGTCAGCATAGTTGATTGGCACTACTGAGTGAAAACAAGCATTCTCATGCCTTACTAGTGAATTAACATTCTGTATTTTTTAATCAAGCCACATAGGATTCAGTCTTTTATTGAAGTTTGGTCTCAATAAAAGTTTGCTGTGTATTGTAATGCTAAATCTTATACCTGAAGGTCTAGACCTACAAGGGACTTTTGTTTACAAACTTGTTATGCAAACCTTGTTCCTTGATATGAAACTATTGGTTAAGTAAAAATGGCTACAAGCCAGTTACTGGAGGGATTAGAGGTAGGTGGGATTTCAGTGACCTGGTTGGAGAGAGGGAAGGGAGCAGGAGGAAGGATAAGAGAGAGAAAGAGAGAGGGAGGGAGGGAAGGGATGGGGAAGCTGCCATAAGGGGACAGGAGAAACTGCAAGTACAGAGCTGGAGAGGTATCCAGGCCAGCAGTTAGAAGAGTAAATTGGGGCTCACACCCCAGTAATTGTCAAAGCCAAATAAAGTAACCGTAGTCTGAGTCTCATTTATTTGTAAGCCAGTCAGAGATAAGCTTAGATTGGTTATACCATCTTTGGCTCAGAAATTACATTTTTGAAAAGTGTATACTAAAGGTAGTTATCAAATATAGTAAGAGCAGCCAGGCATGATGGTCCATACCTATAATCCCGGCATGAGAAAGTGGCTGTGAAAAGATCAAGGCCATCCTCAGCTCGACACCAAGTTCAAGGTCTCTCTAGGCTTTCTAAGACCCTGTGTCCAGTAACACAAAGCAAAAAAATGTGTGTGTGTACGAAGTTAAGTAAATAAAACAGCCTAATAAAGTATAGGAGATTTAGCAAAGTTAAGATCTTTGATCATAATGATTTTTAAATTCCTTTTGTGCCTATGGGTATATTGTAGGCATAACAAGTATGAGTTATTGTTCACTGGTTACTTGGGGATCATGGCTGCCAAGATTGAAGGAACTCCACGGTGAATTGAGTAGGAAATGGCTGGTTTGCTCCTCGCATCAGCATGCACTCAGTGGTAGAATTTTAGTGAAATACTGTTCATTTGCTTTAGCTCTTTTTAGTGAACCATTTTTCTTTTTCTTAGGAAGGTAAAATAACAAGAAAAATTATTAGGGTGTTTTAAACAGATGTTATAAGGTGGATGCATTAACTTAGTTGAGGCATGGGAAGTTTGGGGGAAGAGAGCCTAGGCAAAATGTCACCCGGAAAGGGAAGGATGCAGGACAGAATGAAATAGGCCCTTCACAGAGTGCCATATGTTCAAGTGACCAAGAAATCTGAAACCATAGTTTTGAGTGTAACATTGGAGAACATACACTTTTCAGATAGTAAAGGTAGGTTAAGTTGATCAGTGTCAGCAGTATTTGTAAAACCGAGTACATGAATGCTTGGTGACTAGCTTTCAGGTTTTATCTATCCAGAGCAGAGCCTGCTCCAGTGAATCCAGATGGAGGTGTGAATTCTGTGTTTGTCCTAAACTTGGTTCTGGTATAAAATCTGGATTGAAAATCAGTTCATTATAAGTAATGAATCAGTTCATTATAAGTTAATGTTTTATTCTAAGTCTGAGATCTCATTTTCTAAAATTGACAATTAAGCTTCTAAGGAGATTATTTTAATCCTTATCTAATAGCCTTAAAGTAAAGATTTGGTAAAATTAAATGTATTTTCTTGCTAGTATATGTGGTAAATTTCAAATGAAAATAATTTTCTGAAATACTGCTCTATGTAATTTTGGATGACACATATGTAAGTATTCTACTTTCCTTTTCAGAAAGCTGTATGTGATGGCATCTGTGTTTGTCTGCCTACTCCTGTCTGGATTGGCTGTGTTTTTTCTTTTCCCTCGATCTATTGAGGTGAAGTACATTGGTGTAAAATCAGCCTATGTCAGTTATGACTTTGAAAAGCGAACCATATATTTAAATATCACGGTAAGTGCACACTTGCACTGAAGGCCTTGACACCATTCTTGTGTTGCTCAGCCACCCATTTACTCTGCTCAGAGAAAGAATGCTTGCTAACGACCTGCTGCTGTATGTTACAAGACTTGCTGTGCCGATCCTACTACCACGTCTGCTTCTGCCAAAAATGGAAACTAAATTCCAGTTTTGAATACTGAGAATCATTCAACATTTGAAGATGTCTTTTGTAGGAAGATCAAATAAAATAAACATTTTCTAGTAAAGGGAAAAAAAAAATAGTCAATTTACTTTTCAACATTTGATTCCAAATAGGTAACAAGGTGTTAACTGTTGATTCAAAGGATGTTATGAATACAACATTTTTTGCTTTCTAACCTTTTATGAAAGAAAAATTCTGTCAGTCTTAACAGACTTTGACTTGATTCTATTTAAAGATGAAGTTTATATGATCACCTGATTGTTTTAAGTTAGAGCATGTGTAAATGGCTGTGGGTTTACAACATATGTGATTTTGAAAAAAGGATTATATATCCTTACAACTTTAAAAATTCTCCCTCCCTTTACATACACACTAGCCTTTGGCTCTAAAGAACGTGTTATGCTAACCTCTGTATTGGAAAGGGGAAATGTGCAACCAGTTGTGCCATGCCATGGCTCATGCCTTCAAGTTCAGAGTGTGCTGTGGTCTCTTTGGAAGAGTTCTCATGACTATGTCATTTCCTTTTAAGTACCAGTGTATTTAAATGAGAATGCCATTGTATTTTAAATAATTAAGCAGGGATTATCACAATTTTAGATATTTACTCACAATCAAATTAAGGAATAGCGCACTTCAGGTTAGAAATAGGATTTCTCTTGAGATGACCAGTAGGCCTCACTAGAAGACGTTGAAGGAAAAGACTGACGAAGTCATTGGTCAAAAGCTGAAGGTACCAGAATTGTATTATTCCTGTCCCTTCACATAAGTGCTGTGCATTAGTGAGTGTTAATGTTGACTGTCAGATTGACAGGATCTAGAACCATCTGGCTGACAAGCTTCTGGGTATTGCTGTGAGGTACTGTCTGTGTTAGGTTGAGGTAGAATGACCCGCCTAAACTGTGGGAAGTCATGTTTGATGAAATGAGTTCTTGAGTTGATCCAACAGTAGGAGAAGCTAGGCTGAGCAGCAGTGTTCCTCATTCTGTGCTTGCTAACTGAGGACATGCATTGTTTCCAGCCTCCTCAAGCAGCTCCACCATGCCCCACCTCCGCCATGGTGGACTATAGTTCTTTAAACTATAATAAAGCTAAAATACTATCTTCTTAAGTTCCTGTCTATCAAGTATTTTGTCATAGCAATGTACAAAATAACTAATACCTCCATTTATAGTAACTAAGTATTTATGGGGATTCCTTGGACCAAACCAAACCAGAAACAAGCTCTTTGTCTCCTGTCCCATGACTTCTATTATCCCACCTTGTAGAATTTTGTTCTGCAGCTCTGCAGAAACAGCTCAGTGCTGTCAAAACTAACTCACTTAGGACACTGACCAGCTGTCAGTAGCCTTCCTATCTCACAGGTTAGAGGTGCAGTCCCAGCATCCTCCTCTCTACTTTAGATGTAAATGTCTGGGAGACTATCAGTTGGGAGTCTCATAATCTGATCCTATGTTTGGTTAATTTCCCTGAGGAACTCATAAAATTCAAAGGAGCAATATACTTATATTCACTTGTTCATTAAAGAGGATACTCTAAGGGCTCCAGGCCCACAGACACATGAAAAGGTAGAATGAAAGGAGCATGTCGGGCTGGAGAGCGGGGGCAGTTCAAGGCAATCCTTAGCTACATAGTGAGGTCAAAGCCTGCAGGATTGTAGGAAATCTTGTCTGAAAAAAAGTTGTTTTTTCTTAAAACAAATTTTTTTTTTAAGTATGACTTATTTTATTGGTAGAGACATGTATATTATACATAAGAATTTAAAAATTTAAAATGTTTAGTCAAACTTTTGCTAAAACTATAAAATATATGTTTTAACATTTACTTTTCCATATTTTATGTAATATATTTTCTGGGTCTTGTTTTCAAAATTTTGAATCACATGTTTATTATACACATAAATTTTCTTTAACATTTTTGTTAACATTTTCTTTTCCCAAGAAATGAGGCATAGGTCCAACTAAAGTCATTGATTTATAACTTTGAGCTCAAGTTTATGTGCCCATTTAAACATAATGTATATTTCCTATCTCTTTTTTTTTTGCAGAACACACTAAATATAACAAATAATAACTATTATTCTGTTGAAGTTGAAAATATCACTGCTCAAGTCCAGTTTTCAAAAACAGTGATTGGGAAGGCACGCTTAAACAACATAACTAACATTGGCCCGCTTGATATGAAGCAGGTAAGCCTGTTCAGGAGAGTGAGTGAGTTAAGTGCTTCTTCGTCCTGGGCATTATAAAATGGAAAGGGGGTGGGGGCATCCTCAAAGACTTGACTCGGAAATGTATCCCAGAAAAGTATAAACTAATTCATCAAAGGAATGATTTCTGACTTTGAAAAGTTTAGATATATAGGTAACATGTTTGGTGTTTGGATCCTGTCCTCTGGTGATGTGTTCTTCTTGTTGGCTTTTGTTTTTGCTTTCAGATTGATTACACAGTACCCACAGTTATTGCAGAGGAAATGAGTTACATGTAGTAAGTTTTGGATTTTAATGACTTTACCTTTTGTTTTCATAGTTTTTATAAGCTTATCAATTAAAATCACAACATATTGCAATGCTTGCCCTGTTCTCTAAACATGCTTTTCTTTATGCACTCTACAGCATAGATAACATAGATACACAGATAGATAAGATAGACAGACCCATAAAATACATGTTTTTTCCAGAATTGTGTGTATGTGTATATATAAAACATATTTTATATATTTTTGTTATCATTTCATTACTATATATTCATGGTGCTTTAATATAGGAGTACTGAAATTTCTAATGTATAAGAATATTCTCCTATGGACTTGTACTTCTTGCATTTGTGAGGGTACACACACACGGATACATGCATTTGTTGAAGGCAGGGTTGAAGTTGAATGCCTTCCTCTGTCAGTCTCTATTCTCTAAGGCAGGCTCTGTAACTAAAAATCTAGAGCTCATTTATTTGATGAGGCTGGCTGGCAAACAAGCCTCTAATAGCCTGTTTCCAACCTCTAGTACCGAGTTTATGAGTGCATCCTGCCATGCTGGCTTTCTGCCTGAAGGCATGGCCTACAAACTCAAGCCCTCATGCCTGTGCAGCATCATCTCCCTGTTCTTAATAGTGTCTTGACAGGCACAGTAACATACGTGGCCCATAATCCCAGGTGTCACAGAGGCCGAGATGGGGGATCACTAAGGCCAACATATGGAGAGGCCATATATTTCATCCCATAGGAAAAAACAAAATCACTGTCCAGAGTCTCTGTTAGGTTTAATAGAACTTTAAATTGATAATGTAATGACAGTGCTCTTTCCATTTTAATTTCTTTAACAGTGATTTCTGTACACTGCTCTCCATCAAAGTACACAACATAGTACTCATGATGCAGTAAGTATGGCCATGTTTGCAAAGACAGCTCTTGCTAAGACTTTGTGTTCATAATGTCTATTAGGATGTGTAAACCCATGAAAGCCATCTCAGCTTGGCCATTAGTCTTAGAGGAGTGCTATGTAAAATGTAATGTTTTGGAATTTAGCTATCTAGAGTATGTTTGCTCAGAGCCACAGTTAAAGGCCTGCCAAGGTTGTGGGAGCTCAGGCAAATGGCAGGGTTAACCCAGAGAGGATAGGCGCAGCTATTCCTTTCTGCACTTGTAAGTAAACTTCCAACAATGAAGAGGAGTAATGCTTTGGGTTTATAAATTGCTTATTACTTATTTACATAAAATATTATTGCTTACATTTGATATTTTAGTCCTTGGCTGACATTTAATTTTCCATTTACCTATGAAGAGGGAATCATATGATTCTTTTTAAGCATGTAGTAAACTTTAATTGCATTTGTATAAATGTTAATAAATATTTTATATGTATTTATATAAATGTATTTTATCTATATTATATGAGCAGATAATTATTGGATAGGGTTTGATAGGTTAACATTTTTGAGTCTGTTGGAGAAATACTTCCTAAGAATCCCATATCTGTAATGTCATCTTAATACCAAATATTCCATAACTGATAATTATAATTCACAATAAGTAATTTTAAGGGAATTAATTAACGTATGATATATAAGTTCATATTTGGTTGGTATCATCCTCAAATAACCCTTTTGGAATAATTTTTATATAATGACTATTCTTTTGTCTATTTCATTTTTAGAGTTACTGTAACAACAGCATACTTTGGACACTCTGAGCAGATATCTCAGGAGAGGTACCAGTATGTCGACTGTGGAAGGAACACGACTTACCAGTTGGCCCAGTCTGAGTATCTAAATGTCCTTCAGCCACAGCAATAAACTCTACAGGAGGTGTGGTTAGAGGCAATGACACACCTGAGACATCATCAGAACTGTCCGTGAGGAGGTACTGCCTAGAAGGACGTCTTTAATTAAGCACGACTAAAGTTTACACTGGGACATTGGGAGCTCAGCTAACAGAATCTGGTCCTTACGCAGTTCCTGGACTCTCGTTTTCTGTGTTGATGATTTGCTCCTACCAAGAGCTTTTCCTCCATCCTAAGTTAGCTGATTAGCTTTCTTCTTACCTTTGTTCCCAAGGTGGAAAATTGAGACTTCCTTAGAATACAATAATTATATAAAAGTCATAGATTTAATCTATATATCTATTGATAATATAGTTCAATCCTGAACATAATTTGAAAAATAACTTCTGAAGATTTTTATATGAAATTACTGAAAGCCTATTATTCATGGAGAACTTTTAAAAACTGACCTGTTTTATAAATTCCCATTCTTACATGGTAGTCTTTCAACTATATGAAAACTTAGCTATTAGCTAAATGTTCTTAGCCTTTAATTTCTTGAAATTTTACTGATTTGCATGTTTTGTCTTATTTCTAGCTAATGGTTGCATAATATTTACCAGCCGTAACAGTCTGCCAAATTCTGTTCTACATTTTGTAAGAACCTCTCAGTATGTGTTTCATGTATAACGTTGTGAACTTTCTGTGTGATCTTCAAACATATTCCTTTAATGTACAATATTGTAAATAAACTGCATGGCTTTTATACAGCTTTGAAAAAGGTCAAATGAAGTGGTACAGATTAAGAAGTAAAGCAAGTTGTTCATAAAAAATAAAGTAGGAAAGTGAAATTCAGAAACCTGTCAGTACCAGAAAGTATCAGTAGGTTCCAGCTACGTGTTGGATCTGGCAGAACATGGATGCACAATAAAACACTTTGATGCTCTGCTTCTTATGTCGCTTTTCATAATTAATATATAGATGCTTTTCACAGCGATTAGGTATCATCAACTTTATGAGTGTTTTAGGGAAGGAAGTCATTTCTTACTAGAGATTATTCAAGAAATCCTTTCATTCAACACTGGTGGCTACATCAAAATAAAACCTATAGTTTGCTTAAAAAATTTAATCATCATGCATCATACTGATTTGATACTTCTAGCAGTTACACTAAACATTTATTTTTTTTAATTTTGTCTAACATCGTTTTCAAGTATGATGAATTTTGTTAGTTTATATTTTCTGTGTCATTTTCCACAGTGTCTTCCTTATTCACTCAGCACATTTTAAGGACCCGTTAGAGTGCATTTTGTTTTCACGTCAGAAGGTGGGTTTTCCTTTTCCCATTCTCCAGTGCCTGCGGTAGTTGTTCATCAGTCTGATTCTCAAGTCTGAAGCATACATTCTGATGGCTTCATTCCACCCTGTCAGCATTCTCCATTCTTTCCTTAGCATTCATCCTGAGTTCGCCATGGGAGTGAATGTTGTAATCATCCATGTGTTGTCTGTGGCATTCCTCGGGCATGGATGTGTTGGCCGCCCCTCTTGTTACACCCAGAGTATCCTCTGCAGTCATTCACATTCTAGTCAACCTGGGCTTTGTTTGACATTTTTTCGGTGTGTGCTTACCGTTCACCTCCATTCTTGAAGCTGCATAGTTGGCTAGTTGTGCTTATGTTTTTCAAATCAATCTCATTTCATTATCTGCTTTCTTTCCTTTTTATGTAACTGTGCGTCATCTGTTTTGTTTCACTTATTTGTTATTAGGAATGTCTAATCCTGTTACTTAAAAATTATTGCTGTCCTTAGTTTGGCTACTTATCCCATATATCTCTCTGACCAGTAACTATATAGTTTCTTGTTTATTCAGTTAACTTTCATATTCTAGTGACTTTCTGTGTAAAAAAGCAAAATATATTTTATGATTTTCATTGTGCTTTTTCCCCATCCTGGCTCCATGCCTCCCACATCATCCATCCATTTCTCCAAAATCACCCTTTACATATGCCTCATATAAAAATCAATTTCCGTGTCCTCCCATGTGTGTTTTAGTCTAGGAGAGCACCGGGTAAGAGGAGTTTGTTTTTCACATTCTTCCAGAGTTCTTGAACATGGTCTACAGGGGCTTGAACATGGCCTACAGGGGCAGGACAGTATAGTGAACTTTGCTCCCTGTGATTCAGTTTCAAAATCTTTTCTTAACTATTTAAATTGAAATGTCTATCCCATCTAGTTTTAATGTCTAGCTTTAATAATGTTGAAGTGATTTGAAAAAAAAAAAAAAACCAAACAAACAAACAAAAAAACCACCTGGAATTGAAGCACATTGCCTATGACTCTTCAAGGAAAATCAAATAACTCCTGGGTAAGCCAGGCTGGTAACAGCTGTAAGTTAATAAAACTCAAAACAAAATGAAGGACAGCAAGCTGAGCAGTACCCATAAAAACGTTTGCAAGAATGAATGAGGCTTTTGGCTTTTCTTAGGTCGGTCTGACTCTGGTTTGGCTGAGTCTGGCTTCTGACAGGAGAAAGGGTAGGTATTCATATATTTTTATGAGTACCACCAGAGCTTAGGCAGGGACATGATGAAGACACTCCCATGATGCCCCATGCTCACAGGAGGAGCACATTCTGTTCTACGCTAGCGCAGCACTGGCCCAGCCTCTGTGTGGACGCTGTGTGTACAATACACTGGCTGGTGCTCTTCTGTTTGCCTTTCTGATATAATTTCTCAACAGGACACTGAGAGGATTTGGTTTAAAGTTATATACTAGTAAATACTTTAATTGCAGCCAGAGGCTGGTTGTCTGTCTCTCATATCTGTGCCCTAGCAATTAAAATGTCTGTTGGAAAGCCATGGTAACTCAGGTTAATACAATTAAAAATTGAAGAAGTGGCAAGCAAGATGGTGCAGTGGGTGAGGATGATTGCCACCAAGCTTGATGGCCTGAGTTCAATCTCTGTACCCCTCAGAAGAAGGAGAGAATGGGCATTCTTCATGGATGCCAGTTCTCCTACAGTACAATACCACATATATAGTACATACACACATACACATACAAACACACACACATACAAATGCATGGATGCCCATTGACATACAGTACAGTACCACATATATAGTATACACACACACATACATATACAAATACATATTTAAAAAATGAAGTAAAAGTTCTTGAAGTTAATAGTGATGGCTAAGATTTTAGTAACTCTTGAATTGCTATCTGAAATATTCCTAAAAGTAAATTAAACAATGTAGAACCTTCAGAACCAAAGCTGGAGCTTAATTTTTGTGTGTTAATATTTAATACTTCACAATCCTTCCAATAAAAATAAAACTGGCATTTTTTGTTGTGAATTATTTATAAGTAAGATTATTACATTTGAGATTTGAAATACAGTGTGAAAAATACTAGACATGAGATAAATTCCTTGAAATTGCTTAAAAGACTATCTTGCCGGACGTGAGATTTCATAGAACATAACTGTATTTTGTTATCAGTTTTCTTTTGACTCCTGTTTACTTGATCTTAATGAAGTAATTATTTTTTTCTTAAAACATATTGTAAGAGTAAAATATAACTCACTTCATATCTTATAATTCGCACTTAGGAAATGGTGGTACAGTATAAAATGAGATGGGGGATTGACATGCAGACACAGTCTAAGTAACATTAGGACAATTCAAACATAGCCCTACTGGGCCTTGTGGTTTTGGCCTACTGTGGAATAACTGTGAGTATTATGCTGGCATGTGTGTTGACTCTTTTCCGTTCTGTCTTTTAAAGTGCTGAAATCAACAGGTTGTTAACACATTGAGTCTTATTTTAGAAGATTAGTCTCATTCATATGGTTTAAAATATGAATATTTTTATATTTTCAAATACATTTTTTGTCTTCTTTGGTAAGTAATAAGAGCTAAACATTTAGCCATTGGTTTTTAAGCAATCAGTAAACCATGATGCCACCAGGCTAGAGTTTGAGACAGTGAAATGCCACAGCTGCTTGGCGCAAAGTGTGTTGTAGAGTGGTCAACCTTATTCCTCTGACTGACTTTGTGAAATTAGATTTTAAATGGAACATTTATCTTTAACTTTCTAAAGAAAATTAGTACATATCTTAGAAAGCTGGATAAAAATCATTATTTCTTCAGAGATGTATTTTTAGATTAAAACAAATTATTTCTGATATACTTGGCTCATAAATTGAACTTGTATATCACAGACCTATTTACATTACAATCTTCATCCACAGTTTCTGGTTGCAACTACTTTGTGTGTTTTTAGTTTGCTTAGAGAACAGATTTCCCAGAGGAGCTCTGAAGTTTATCTTTAAGTTCCATAAAAACAACAGCAATGGGATTACTGTAGGAACAAAAATAGAATTTCCATGTTTTAAGCTCTTAATGCAATTCCTCTTGTTCCTTTTACATGTTTTAACACAGACTCCAAGTTGAAGATACAGTGTGGTTGGTGTTTGACCCCTCAAAGCAGTGCAGAGATAATGTAGCAAGATTTGAGGAGCTTTTCATAATCAAGTCTAACTATTCTAGAAGGAAGTCATTGCCTTCTGTTTAATTACATTAATTGAAATGTGTTTCAGTGAAATATTTTCAGGATATTTTGTATGCTGTAAAACAAAAAAGGAATAGTATTGTGCCAATGGCCAAAGGTAATATTACTACCATGTAGATGATGACAGTTCAAATTGTCCCATGTCACCCAGGATTTTAGAAACTAGAAGTCTGGGGGGACACCGAATCAAACTGTATTGGGTGATTCTTAAGTGATATGCGCTATTCATCTTGTAAACGTCCAGCATGAGGAGGAACAGTGCCAGGCTGCACAGATGCAGAATTTCATACCACACAGGCTGGTGTCAGACATAAGTATCAGCCAGTCACATCTGTGTGTTTTTAATCTTAGTATTTCCTTTAGAACTTAACCGAAAAGGGTTGGAAAATGGTTTGGGATGTTCACATATGGCGTGAATGATAGTATTCCTAATCTCTGACAGTCGATTTGGTTGGTGGACTTGAGAACATAAGGTCCGTTCTGTATGCTTGCTCTTTAGTGGCCTCCATATGTTACATCTGTTAAATTCACTATTTGTACAGTTCCGAATTATGATCATGATTGCTGTTCATGTAGGGAAACGTGGTTATGATAGGAACAAGAATAGAAATGCCCCCCACCCCAATGCTATTTTTTAAATTCACTTGTAACTGTTACTCTTATAATTGTGTATGACAAAATAAAATTTGTAAAACACACTTTAGCATGAAAAATAAAATTTGTATCAACAAAGTAGTTGGGTCGTGCTCTTGAAATTTTGAACGTCCGGATGCTTTTGGTCCCTCCCCGCCACTCTGTTGAGTCCCAGAATTAGCCTCCCCTTTGGCTTCTCTTTCTTTCATCTTCTAGAACTTCCATTTTATATCCTCAAGTTCTCCCCATTCTCCCCAAGCTTTATCTCTCAAATCATAAGTGTAGAATCCCTATTGCTATTATCCCCTCATTCTTTACAGGAAAAAAAAAAAAAAGCCGTGATCCTTCTGCTGGTGTTGAAATGCTTAGTTTTCTGATCCCAGCCTAACTCTGCAACCTGTGTCTCAGTACCCCTCACCTGCGAGTGTCTCAGCGAAGCTGTGTCACTGTTCCGTCCCTCAGGAACATCTACCCTTTTGCTCATTCCAGACATATCTTCATACAACATCGGGTATCCTTGGGTTCTGGCTTCCATTCTGTCTTTAACGCCCAGCTCAGATCCCACTTCTTGCTCCCTTTCGTTCCCCTGGAGTCACACTTTCCCAGTTACACGCTTTTTAAGTCAATTGCCTAATCATGAGGGAACATGTATTTGAACCTAAAATATTTTCTTTTAAACTGAATCTAATAGTGTTTTAAATTTTTGTTTCAGGAAAGATTTACTCAACCACCTTTTCTCAATATAATAGTTTTTTTTATTTTAAACACAGTGTTTAAAATGTGAAAAATAGAATAATCTGAGATTCCATGAGATGCGTCCTGAAATATGTTGGTAGAATAATGAAAAAAAAATTAAATAGTATTTGTTTGTTTTGTTTTTTAAATCTGTTTTTGGGTTTTGTAGTGATATTTTTTTGCTTTGGTTGATTGGTTTGGTTGTTTACCTTGACAGTTTCTAAAGTGAGAAAGAAGTAACGAATTGATGAGGCTTTCTATTATGGTAAGTTTCAAATCCCTTGATCCAAGTTTTCAGATTTTTTTAAGATGTAAATTTTAATTTTTTAGCATTTTGTATAGGACCTCAACATGTGACGAGTCATATCTGCCATGATTTAGTGAGGATCAAAACTCTCTGCAGACAGCTTTAATGTCCAAGAAAGCTGTTTTGATTACAGTGATCAGATGTGAGAGTAAATATGAACTGCACAAATAACTTTCAAAATGACAATGAAAAATGTGGTTTTTACTTCCTGATAAATGATTTCTTTTTGCTCTTACATCTAATGCTTAGTCTTAAAAAAGACATTTTTAGAAATCTGTGCAGTGTGTTATACTTTATGGTGATGTCATAATGAACTCAGTACTTGGCCTTTGACTCCCATGCTGTAACCATTTGGCCGTTACAACTTTGGGAAAATGTATCTTTATTTCATGAGCCCAAGTGCCAGAAGTGGAACACATTATTTATAGCATTTTTAGAAAGTCACCCTAATCAGATCAAGTGCAAAAAGAATCTTGACCCTATAGGTAAAAAGATGTTTATCCCAACGAAACAGAATCAACTCTTCTTACTTTTAACTCCTTAGAATAAACATAAATGAGCCATCAGTGGGACATTAACAATTTAACATTGATTTTTTTTTTAAAGTCAGATGATACAGTCTTTTTTCATTAAAAATGTTTATAGAATATAAACTTTCAAATATCTGAAATTGGGGATTGAAAGATAGATAGTTCAGTGTTTAAGAGTGCTTGCTGTGCCGTCCTAAGGACTGGAATCCAATGGCAGCACAAGCCTGTAATCCTAGCTCCACGGGACGTGGAAGATCACTCGTACTTGACAGATTTCAGCCAAGCCAAGAAAACACAAGTCACAGGTTCAGAGAGACCCAAGCTCCACGGAAGAGATAGAGAGTGGTAGAGTAGGACTCTCAATGTCCTCTTGAGATCTCTGATGTGTGTGTAGGCCTGCTCACCTGACGTACATTGCATAGGCTCAGGCACACACCCAAATCTTTAAAAATCTGAAGTTGTTATTAAACAACTGTGTTCTGCCTAGATAAGTATGAGGGTTTGTGTTGTTATTGTTTTTAAGATAAGGAATTCTTAAAGTCAAATTACTTGAATATTATGTGTTACAGTTAATTTAAAAACATCTTTCAAAATATTAAAGTAGTGACTATTGGGTAAGTTTATACTGAGTTTAAAAATAAACCTCATCCTAAGGTGCACACCCATTATTCCACACTCAGCAGACAGTCCAGAGGATCACTGAAGCTCAGGGTTTGAGACCTGCCTGAGCAATGTAGTGAGAACCCCCCTGTCCAAAATACCAGAAGATGTGTGCTTTTAGAACTGTGAGCCTATGGATTCTGGGCTTTTTGTGTTTTTTGTTTTTTATAAGACTCAGTCCTACATTAAATGCTGTCACTTTGTCTTTTCTTGGCCTATTTATACTCTGCACAGTCATTGTCTCAGGGTTACTATTACATCATGGCCAAGTCCACTCTTATAAAAGCATTTAACTGGGAGCCTTGCTTACAGTTCTGAAGGGTTAGTTTATTACCATCATGGTAGGGAACACTGAGGCATACAGGCAGGCATGGTGCTGGAGAAATTGAATGCGGGCTTCACGTCCTGATCGGGAGGGCCTGGTGCAGGTCATTAAAGCCTCAAAACCCCTAACCCCAGCTTAGAAAACATTCAGATGTAGCGTCTGTAATGTGATCCAAAGACAGGAAGGGTGGACGTTGTAGAGAAATTACTCAAAGCCTGTGACGTGAATACTATCAATCCACTCCTCTTAGTGTCTGAAGGAACTCTGATGAAAGATTATATTGTATTTGGGCCCAGTATATTGATACTATTTGAGTCCTGAAGAACAAGTTAATGGTTATCCTAAATGGTAAACTGGGGAAAGTATCTTGTACTACTTAAGTCAGAAGTTTCTTCAGCTTACCTGCAAAGCCACACTTACGCATTTTTAAAATAGTGCCACTTTGTCATTTCCTAACCTTTGCTTTTGAGGTTTTAATTTTAACTTGCTAATAATGAAAATGACTACAAGAAGGAAGACAAAAGTATGGATACTTGATTCCTTCTTAAAGGGGGGAACAAAATACCCATGGAAGGAGTTGCAGAGACTAACTATGGAGCAGAGACTGAAGGAAGGACAATCCAGAGACTGCTCCACATGGGAATCCTTCCCATATTCAATCATGAAATGCAGACACTATTGTGGATGCCAGCAAGTGCTGGATGACAGGAGCCTGATATAGCTGTCTCCTGAGAGGTTCTGCCAGTACCCAACTAATACAGAAGTAGAGCCTCATAGCCATCCATTGGACTGACTACAAGGTCCTCTATGAAAGAGCTAGAGAAAGGACCAAAGGAGCTGAAGGGTTTGCAGCCCCTTAGAACGAACAACAATATGAACCAACTAGTACCCTCAGAACTCCCAGGGACTAAAACTCCAACCAAAGAGTACACATAGGGGTTCCCATGGCTCCAGTTGCTTATGTAGCAGATGATGGCCTAGTGGGTCATCAATGGGAGGAGAGGTCCTTGGCCCTATGAAGGTTCTATGCCCCAGTATAGGGGAATGCCAGGGCCAGGAAGTGGGAGAAGGTGGGTTGGGGAGGGAACAGGGGTTTTTTGTTGTTTTCATTTTTGTTTTTTGTTTTTTTAATTTTTATTTTATTTTATTTCTTTTTTTAGGAGGGGAAACTGGGAAAGGATATATCATATGACTTGTAAATAAAGAAAATATCTAATAAAAAAGAAAGAAAATGGCCTATTGCTTTTGATGTATACTATCTAGGTTTTGATTTAAGTCTGCTCCCACTGCTACAAGACTGTTTAACAGTGAATTTATTCTGTAAGCAGTATCTCCCCCTTTATGTCACTGTGATACTTTCTACCAGTGTCACTTAGAACTGTAAGAACTTCAAATGGTGTGGTAACGGGTACTAGAGTTTGGATCCAATGAGTTTTGAGCAGCAGCTAAACTATAAGGCAAAGTATCAGATTATAGTAATACAGAAATAAAATATACATTCTGTTAAAGCAAGATTAAAATGTAGATGGTATCTAAAAGACAGCAAATCTAATAACAGCATGTTAAAAATAATCTGAAGGCTGGAGAGTGGAGCCTGGTGCCTCTGAATTCAAGCCCTCATACTAGAAAAGCTCTAACTTAAAATCATATATATATATATATATATATATATATATATATATATATCCTGGTCATGACTGCAAATAAAAACAAACTTAGCTTATTTCTGATAAAGGTTTATTTAGGATAAATATTAAAACCACAACCAATATTAAGTAGCCAACTAGCATGATTCTGTAAATGAGGATCTTCCAATTAGATACTTTTTTTGTCTTGTTTATTGTTTTTGCAGAGCTAAACGTTAAACTTGTCAAAGAAGCTTTGTATATGCTGGACAAGCATTCTATTGAGGTACATTCTCAGCCTTAAATATTTTCTTTTTTTTTTTTTTCTCATTTTTCGGTTAGATAACTCTGACCTTTTGCCGTTGGGCCTCTATTCTGACTCATATTACACGATTCATGAAAGACTTCTTACTCAAATTCTAATGTTACTAGAACTTTCTCTAAAAATAACACCCTAGCCTTGAGAGAGAAGGGAGACTGAAGCAACTTAGTACACAAAAATAAAGTAGCCCATCATTTTTAACCTGAGATGTGTGTTTGGAGTGGTGGGAGGTGGGTAGGAGGTGGGGGTGTGGGGTGGTATTTCACCTCCTCTCTTCACGCCTATTCAGATTAGTCTTGGAATGAGCAGAGCCTAAGTATAAGCAACATTTTAAAGGCATAGAAGGCAAAGAAGATGCTCACCAAGCAGCCAACCTTCTGTGGGTAGGGATTAGTGTGCCAGCCTCCTCTTGTCCATGTGCTCTCCGCAGTGGCCCCACACCTCTGAGCATTCTCATTGGTCTCTCTTCATAGGTTAAACAGACATTCCCTGTGAAAGCTATAGTTGACACTATTGAGCAGCTCTGTACATTAAGGGATAGGAAAAATAGTTTCTCCTATTAATCCCACTAAACTTGATAGAAGCTATTTAGTGTATTTCCCATCTTTTATTAGAATGGATTATACTATTGTTTTCTTATTTCCCCCTTCTGTCACCTGTGGGTCTTAGATCTGACATTATTATTTCATAACATCCTACAGGCAAATATCTTAAAGCATGTATACATCCATATACATCAGTAGTAAGACATCAGATTTCTCTGACAAACATCTATATGTCAATACTAATACACAGGAACTCTGACAGGGAGCCCCAAAAGACTGCCTCTCTGTAAGTGAACTACTTAAAATGGCCTATGCATCACCAAGACTTTTTAAGTTCTAGAAAAGCTCAACTTCTTTTACTTCTCAATTGAAGAAGTACTTAAAGGTATTTTCTTGCCGCAGTAAGCATTTTTACTTAGTTTATCTAGAGCTATGACAAAAGTACTGGCAGCAGGCTGCCTTTCTGTGTTCTACAAAGCCTGTTTAGAGTTTTAGACCATTCACTCTAATAGGATTCCAGTTGAGCTGCAGAGGCATTTAGCCAGGTCAGTTGGCTGTATCCAGAATTAATTGGAACTCAGACTAGTGCAAATAACAGATGAATTCAACTGTAATTATTTTGCAAGGCTAAGTTACTTTGTGGCTTAAAGGTTGTTACATGAAGGCAGCCTAGAACCATGCATATTTGTTCTTACTATGAGAAATGCTTTTCATTTCAGGAAATAGGTAATATAATCATGTAATTATCTGGATTACAGTTTTAGCCTAAATTAAAGACCAAGTTGCCAAGAGGAAACATAGATTCAAATCCATTTATTTCAAGTAGGATAGGATATTAGAGGTGGAACCAAGGCCTCTCTGAGCGTCATTCAAGCCTCCTCCGACTGAGCTACACCTCCATTCTTTATTTTTTGAGGCAGGCACTGACCACAGAGCACAGGTTTCAGATTCACTGGCTGCTTCCTGCTTGCTCAGACAGCTTTCCTTTCCTTCATTGGGGACCCTGTACTCAGTCCAATGGATGGCTGTGTGCCTCTAGTTCTGTATTAATCAGGTACTCTCAGAGTCTTCTTCACTGGGGACCCAGTACTCAGTCCAATGGATGCACAGCTTTCTTACAACTCAGCTTTCTTACCATCTGCTTAAGAATGGTCCCACCGACACTGGGCTGGACCATCCCCTATCATTTAACAATGAAGAAAATGCCTCGCAGACATAACTGTATTCCAGTTTAATGGAAACAATTTCTCAGTTGATGTTCCTTCCACCTGTGTCACGCTACCTGGTGTGAAACTGACAAAGACTATTGAGTACACCATGGAAAAACATTTCTGAGAATGTTTCTAGGAAGGCTTACCTGAGAATAGAGGCCTTAACCTAAAACGTGGGTGGCATCACTCAGTTGGCTAGCATCCCAGGATGAATACAAGGGACAGACAAATTGTACACTAGAATTCATTTCTCTCTGTGTCCTGCCTGTGGGCATATTGTGACTGGTCACACCCTCCTCCTGTTGCCATGCCTCTCCTGTCAGAGGGGACTGACACCAAACTGTGACCCAAAAGAGCCTCTTCTTCCTTCAGCTGCTTTTGCCAGATAATGCCACCCAGCAGTAAGGAAAATAACTAATACACAGTCCAAGAGAATCTCTTTTGTAGTCAACCTGGGACAAACGGTGTGTTAGACCAAACCCAATTCTAAAACAAAGAAAGCAAAATGATGTTGTAGATGGAGAAATGGGCTAACTAGCCATGTTCATAAGCACTCGTGTAGAGATGAACACCAATAACCCAACGCTCAAGAAATTGCACCTAACCAAAACGTGCATATTCCACTCAAATACATTCATGTTAGAACTTTATACTATTATGCTACTGTAACATCTATATTATGCTACTATAACTTCTACTATAATGCTAGTGTAACTATGCTACAGTAACTAATACAAACCTTGGTAACTTATGCTATGATGTACTATCGCATGGTGATTTCTGTTCACCTCAATGCAGCACAACTAGAAGCCATCAAAAATTATAAAGCAGGAAATTATAACAATGGATTACTCAGTAATAAAATGAAGATGGAGATCATTCATACTAGAATACCCCTGAAACCATTACATTCTAAACACCCTGATGTAGCTGTTACTGTTGGACTGCAGTATAAAGTGTCCCCAAGACCCACGTGGCCTCAGTTGTGGCCTTATTTTGGGAGGTTGTGGAAGCTTTACAAATCACTGCCTAACTGGAAGAAATTGGATTTGGAGTTTTGGTGTTTTGTTTGTTTGCTTTTGTTCCTGGCCCCTTTCTGCTTGCCATGAAGTGGGAAGCTCTCCTTCATCACAGGGCCCATCCTCTGTGATACCCTCCCCAAGCTCATAGGGTCAAGAGATTAAAAACCTGGAAACCACGGCACATGTAATTCATTCCTCTCTTGACTTTCCTTGGGTATCTGGTCATAGAGACGTTAAGGTAACTAACAATATTCTTTAAAACTCCAAAAAGTGACCAGGATAAATATAAGCAGTTCCACTTTAGAAAGTAATGGATTATTTTCATTATCCAACTCTTACCACATTTAATGAAAAGTTAAATCTCATTTTGACTCAAAGCTGCTCCTAATGTATCCCAATCTGGGCCTTATTTCTTCACTCAGAAATAATCAAAATGTAGGATGGGCGTTCACCCACTCATATTCCTGATCTACTTCCCTCTCCAGTTTTGGATTGGGAGGTGTGAGGACTCAAGTAATTCAAGAAAAAGAAACAAATGATTTTGTTATTTTGCTTTGATTTCATAGGTGACCGTGTGTTTAATCCCTTTTAAGCTGGTAGAAATTAGCTATCCATTTCACTCTGGCAGGGACGCATCCACCAACTCCCCCTTAGGAACGGCCATAGGGACCTATAAACTGTACTTTTCCCAGTAGTTCTATTCCAGATCCTGTATCTTAGAGTATTTCTACCCCACTACACCTGGAAATATCACTACTCACCCTGGAAATAGGATAGTGGTAGCCATAACCCTGTGGCGAGGAGGAAATTTGTGGACACAAAAAATGCTTAAGTATACAAACCCATTAGAACAGTGGATATCTTAAGTAAGGGGGTTATGTATAATTCAAATTTCACTTTACTGTCCTTTATGGCTTACATTTTTATGTGGGTATATATAGTCTTCAAAGTAATACGTTCAAATAATACAAATCAGAAATGTTTCAAGGAAAGATATTTGAATGTGTTTGGGAACGTGTATACAGCTCATTCCAGTATATACAAGTCTCTATTATCTATGTTTAACACTTCGACACACATGTATAAAATGGTAATTCATGTGTGTGTGTTAGTGTGTGTGTGTGTATGTGTGTGTGTATGCGAGTGTGTGTGTGTGTGTGTGTAGAATCATTTAGCTCCATCCAATGTAAGCAAAATAGTCACTAAAGCTTAGTTTTATCATTGCTCATAATTACAATCAAAACTGATGAAAATGGACTACATTGGCCGACTTTATTTTTCATGGAAACATTTACTAAGTCATTTAAACAGGTTTTACAACCAATATTATTCAAAGCAATGTAGTACGTAATAATGTAGTGCATAAAACGTTTAAGTCAGGAAATCAATTTTCTGGTTGAAGATGCTGTCATGTTTGTCCTCCATTTAGGAAGTGGTTTTTCAGAGAATAGGAACATGGCGTACACTGGCCTGACAATGGAAGATTATGGAAAACGGGTTTGATTTCGCATCAAGTATGCTTGTGGAAGGAAGTTAATATGTCATTTATGAATTCCATACAAGCAAGATAATATAGGTGTGTTATGCTGACACTTAAGGTGATTAAGGTTTTGGAGTGATGTAAGCTCAAAGAACAAGCCGTTGAGGACTGGTAAATGAGCTGCCCTTTGTAGGAATGCACTCTCAGCACACCAGTCCCCCATCCGCTGGGACCCGAACCAGCACCTTGCTGTGGTGAAGACTCTATCCCTCAGCAGAGGGTGTGTATTGCAGAGGATGTTCCAGGGTCTCAGAGCATCTCACCTTTAAACAAGCATGACAGTTCCCTGCAGTCTTTACGAACCTCAGACCCTCAGTACATCTCCAGTGGACTTGAGATTTCACACAATAACAGCGGTCACTGAAAATGAGAAGGTTGACTGATTCAGGAAGAAATGCCTGGTTGCACAAAACACTTGCTTCATTAACTAAAATGAAAACTAATTAACATACTTTGTCTTCTAGCCACATCCAGTGGCACTCCCCAATCACATATACAAGCCCAATGTAATTGAAGAAAGGGTTTTAACTATACATTTGGTTTCTCAATGGAAAATGACAGAGGTAGAGAGATACAAAAGTCAAGAAGAGACTGTAATCCTTACACTCAAGATGTTTAAGAAAGGGATGATGGTAGGGTTGATGACCATTCATAAATAAGAAACAGAAAGTCTCTGTGGGTGGTGTTTAAATTTTGTGCTGGGGAGATTAGATACTGACACTATGTGGGGGTTCATACCATAGATTAATAGTGATGAGGTCTAGTGTTTGAGCCTGGGATTGGGTCGAATTAAGGTGGAAAACAAGATTGAGAAGAGACAATTTAAAGAAACATTGAGGTCTTCACTTTATGTAAAATATTCATGTTTTTGGGAGAGACTAGACTAGATGAGTGTGTGTGTGTGTGTGTGTGTGTGTGTGTGTGTGTGTGTGTGTGTGATAAGAATTAAAGTCAAGGCCTTCTTCCATCTGCTAGTCAAGAATTCCACCACTAAACTTCATTCCCAGCTCCATGGTATATTAGTCAATAAATAACAGCAAATACATCAGTAATTCTCATTTCAAGCACCAAGTACTTTCAATTCCTAAAGCATTTTTGCCTTGTCTCTGTAGTTCTGAGATGGGAAGAAATGGTATTTCTACTAGAAGTTTCCTAAGAGCCAGGCAAGCACTATTTCTGCCACACTACCTGAAGCAGCTGAAGCCTGGTATCTCACTAGAGACAATCCTAGGAAAAATGAGTTAATTTTAACAACCTGAATTGTGACTCTCTGATGCAGAATGTTAAAAAGCGAACACTTTCTGCAAGAGTCATTCCAGACTCCAGGGGAAACTTGGTCTGTCTGAATAATAATAAACCATAATGGCGATAGCAAGTGCGGCTCACAGGGGCACTAAGCTTTAATGACTCAATATTTGTGGAACCTTTTGAGCATCTCTGAAGTTATGTAAGCATAAATGCATACGTAGAGACGTCGTATACCATTGTTATTTCTGCCTTAAATATTTCCTGACAATTTCTTTTACTACCTTGCAAGATGGGTATTATATGAAAAGCTTTGGGAGAAATAAAATACGAAATGATATATAATAGTAGTTCCAGGAGAAATAATTATACTATCATATTAGTGAAAGGGAATAAGGTCATTAATTGCCCCTTTAAGAAATAATTTCTATGCCATTAAAAAAAAA
>JADRCC010364240.1:0-22156 GCA_019843855.1 Hylomyscus alleni
AAAAAAAAAATGTGGTTTTAGTAGATTTCACTACGCAGAGAGAAATCTATGGGCTGTTTTCCATTTCCATTTACCTGCACCAAAAGTGGTCACGTTTTTTTCCCCCTAATACTGAAATGGAAAGTAGAAAAGGCACCTCTCCCTTTCCTGCAGTATAGAAAAAGCAAGTAGCCAACAGCCTCAAAAGATAATACAATTTGTAGAGGCTGTGCTCTTAGCACTGCCCGGCTGCTCCGCTCATCTTCACGGATCAATCTGGCCATCTTTAGCACATGTGCTCAGGCACTGACAAATGATGTATTCCATCTCTGAATCCATAAGCAGAAAGAAGCTGGCTGATAAACAGCTATGAGTGGAAATGTATGCACCTTTCATAAGCAAGACAAATCACTCATTCTCACCGAATGCTTCCAACAGGAACGCTAATTTTGTATTTATTTGCACAGCATATGTACTGTGTCCAAAGCAGTGCATTAAAAAAGATCTCAGGCAGCTCTGATTCCATTTAGTCACCGCTGTCTTACGAGGTCTCCAAGGCAAGCAATGAAACAGGAAGCTGGAGAAGGCAGAAACACCTCATCAAATGGGTCTCAGGTTGGGGGCTTTTCTGAGGCCTGTCTTTTCTCCTCCTGCTCTGAAGTGGAGTTTTAAAAACCTGAAATACAGTGACTGTGGTCATTGCATCTTAAATCTACCATATGCTTTTCCTGTCACTGAGCAGTTATTATTTTTATTAAAAACTCTGAGACCATATTGTGGAATTCTTTTTGTTTTGAGATCCGGTCATGTGACTGCTTCGATAGCAGGGAACACTGGGTAAATTGTAATGTTCTAACGTGCCAATGAATGGTCCCTTGTAGGGCCTATTTAGTGATGAATTGGAATTTGCTAAGGCCTAAGCAAGCACAGGGCACTGCATATATTCCCTCGTCTGGGTGCTCTGTCATGATGGTTAGAAGGAGGAGCAGCAAAGGACTCACAGGGAACAGGCTGAGAAGCAAGCAGCAAGTAGACTGTTTTAATCAAGCCAGAAGAAGCAGCTTTCTGTGTGACTTCCTAGAGCTTCATCCTCGAGTGTGCACAGAGCTCATGGGCACACTGTATCAAGGGCCTGGCTAAGCATTAGACTGCGGTAATAAAAGCAGGAGATAACAACTCCCTCCAGGCCCCAGAGGAAGGTCTTTGAGGCAAGGCAGAACAGGAAACACAAGCTCTATATCCTGAGAGAGGCAGCCCCCTAAGGTACAGTGGGTTTGCAGCTGTCCTTAAATGCTCATCCCTCTAACAGAGACCTCCTCCCCCTTGTGGGGGGGGCCACAACATTAGTGTTGTGATGTCAGACAGGATCCTCCAAGCCTTCCAGCACTGCTGTACTCCCAGACAGTGGTTTTAAATGTAAGCCTGAAGTGTTACAGTGACACATTCACCTTGTTCGAGAGCATATAAGTCTAGCTTGCCAGACTGGTTGCAGGCTGGACAAAAACCTGCTTAGCGCTTACCCTCAGCTTTTGGTTGCGTCAGCTGTGAAGCATTAAGGAAGACATTAAATAGATCGTACATTTCTATTAAGTCTCCTGTGACAGGCATTAAAAAGAACATTTTTGCTTCTCCAATGATATATATTAATTGTGAATGTCTACATGGGCAGATTTTTGTCTAATTGCGCTTCCTTTTCCCCAGAAATTTTATGATACTCAAACTTAAGACCTAGGTATCTCAGTTCTCAGGAAAAAGAGGGAGGATGATGGTAAAGTTCAAGGACAGCCTGATCTACCTAGACAGCTCCAGGTTAGCCAGGGCGTCATAGATAGACACTACCTTAAAAAAATTGTGTGTGTGTGTGTATGTGTGTCTAAAAATAGCAAAAACCAATTAAACAAGCAACTTTGGTGAAAACAAAACTCAAACAAACAAACTTGATAAAGTCACAACTAAAGATCGGATCATTGAACTTAACTGCAATCTGGAGTTTCGAACAACAAACATCATGCTCTAAGAACAACATTCAATTTGAGAAAAGGTTGCTTTCTCTCCATAAAGTATGTTCTCAGTTCCTTAGAAGATCTACATGAAATCCTGTGATGGTTATTTTAGCCAAAGATGACTGGGAAGAATAAACTCCATTTAGAAAAGACTTTGAAGAACGCCATAGCCATCGAAGAAGCCTTCATTTCTCGATGTGGAATATGAGTTCCAGAGAAAGAGCCTGCTACCCAGGAGCATGGCTGACAATACATCCAAACTGAAAACTCAGAATTCGAGTAATTATTTAATTGAGAAAACAAGCTAGTTATAAAAATGCTGATATTGAGAACTGACATAAGTTTAATGAAATGAATGGATCTATAAATAGTCTTCTCACATTTCAGCTTTACGGGAAAATTGGATATCATCTGTATACTGCTACTACTATTTTTAGTTTACACATTTTAAATTACACTGTATTTATCTCTGTGTGTGTGTGTGTGTGTGTGTGTGTGTGTTCATGCGCACACACGAGGAATGCCATGGTGCAAGTATGGAGGCCAGAAGACCATTTGCAGAAGTTGGTTTTCTTCTTTCACCACATGGATCCCCTGAGATCAGTGGCAAGGTCTTTCAGCCACAAGCCATCTTGCTAGTGCCTGGTGCTATTATTAATGAAAATATTTCCCACTGGAATTTTGTCTTACAATTGAAATGATAATGATGGCTAGAATGACAACAAATGAAAATAAAGGGGTGTTGTACACACATCTTAAGATTATTTTTACTAAGAGGACCAAGTGGTCAAGTTGAAACCTGAGAAATACTTGCCTTGGATACCTGTTACACAATAAGCTAAGGACGCCTGAAGAAGACAGAGCTGAACTGCACAGGTGACATGAGCAGTGAGCAGATGTGTCTCGCAGAGGCAAAGAGACCAGGGCTGAGGATCTACTGAAGCAGTCCTTTGTTTGAGGCCCAGGTGTACAGAGCATGAACCCGGCCAGCCACCTCGTCTATAGGAAACCGTCAGTCAAGCTTGTGCTGATGTGTGCGGATGATGCCAATAGGACTGGTATTCCACCAAGTCAGCTGTAATCAGTGGAATCCAGAGCAAGCCTTGTCAAGAAAATGTCTCCTGGAGAAGTTATTCCAGAGGCGATGATGGTACCCAAGCCCTTCCACGCCAAGGACAACTGCACAGTTCACACACAGAGGGAGAGAAGGTTTACAGTGGCTTATACCTCACTGTTGTTGTTGAACATATATATTTTGCTTGCTGGATTTTTTTTACATAATCAAGCTTGAGGGAAGCAAACAGTTAACCCGAAGTTTGCCCTTAACTCATTTCCTAAAATAGTGCTTGTGACACATCTTGGAGTACTGTTATTACAAACACAACAATAACCCCAAATATACTTGATGGCCATGACAAATATACACTTCCCTTTCTGATGAACAATTAACGTTGACCAAAAATACTATGGCATTTAAAAGACAGAGGTGCCCCATGGATCTTAGTCTTCTTGGTAACTAACGAAGAAAAAGACTGTGTGCCACATTCCTTAACTTATGTAAAACAATCGAGATATGCACACATTTTAAAGAGGGAAAGGCTGTTAAATTTTATGAAGTTTAAAACTCCACTCCTGGCCACTGATGGCCCACACTTTCAGCTAAAAGTGGACTTTTATGACAATCATTCTTTCAATTCATTTTTTATAGAGACTTGAATCTTTCAAAATGTTGTCATATATGTGTATAAATGATTTTTTTTTCCTTTAAAGCTTTGGCTTCAAGTGGGGTTGTGCAAGTCTGGCCACTTGCTCCAACCCACAAGGGGACATAACATGACATGTTCTTATACTCTCTGCAAAAGGCAGGGAAAGAGGTGGCGAGCCTTCTATACACTTGCTTTACAGTAAAGAAGAGCAGCAAAGGTGAGGGGAAAGAGTTACATCACAAACTACCACTCGGAGAATAAGGAAACCACCCACTAACATCAACTGAGAGCAGACTTGGCGCTCAACATTGTTCTCCATGTGGACCAACCCATTTGATCCTTATGCTTTCCTGACAGAAACGCTATATTTGTTTAACAGGCAAAGAAACAACCACAGGAGAGAAGAAAGCTGGGAAAGTCAGACTCTGCTATGACTCCAGGATCTCACGTCTCTGTCAGTGTTTCTCAATGGCCCATCAATAAGCCATAGTTGGTATCTGCTTAGAGTAAAGTACCATGACAAATGTAACTGGACTGTTACATAAAGTGGACTATAATTTATATAGCATCAGACAAAGCCTGCTTATTGGAACAGGATTCACCTTATCCAAGTATAATGGTTTTATTTATGTAGTCTTTTAAAATCTACAGGAGAATATTTTGACATTTTCACGTGTAACAGATACTGTCTACTTCATGTATGGCACAGTGAAGTGGGAAATATTACCCTAAGTCTGGCAAGGGAATTCCTGGGTCAAGGCTCTACTGCGTTGAAGGACTTCTATAAGCTATCCAACATGGAGACAATATGAGTTTACTTGGTAGCATTAGTTTGAGGGTGGGTGAAGGGGTAAATGAGACAACCCATCAGATAGCAGTTTGTAAATTGCTCAAGAACAAATAAATGCGAAGTGTGATCTTATTGTTGCAGACTTCTCTAAGGAATTAGACAGAGATATAAATTCCTTTCCAGAGGTTAAACCCTGACCCGAGGCATTGTGGGTGAGCGTGATGGGGAGAGAGGAAGAATGCCACTGATCTAACCCAGCTTAACACCCAGAACTTAAGGTATTTTCTGGACCCATGGACCTTATTAAATCTCAGGCAGGCTTTAGCCATGCTAACAACCGGACGTGTACTAAATGCCTGCTCTGCAGTAGCCAGAGACCCTGCATGGACTGGGCTATGGAAGCGATAGAGAAGAGGGGATATGACACTGGGGGATGCTGGAAGCCAGGAAGTTCTTCTCCTCCACACTGCCATCTGTTTCTGCTTGCCCTGCTCAGGGAGAAGGTGAAGCCACAGTACCCTAAGGAAAATAAGCCTACCCACTAGATTCCGATCTAGTGACGTCATCTCCAGTTTATGTTTCTAGAAGTATAGTTGTTTATACATCGGAAGGCCTTGACCTTGAACAAACATGCTTGGTCTAAAACAGTGTGCCCACTCCCAACAGACACTGTATGTTCTTATGGTCATTGTTATTGACATTAGTGTACCCAGTGGAAGTTCTATAGAAGTTACTAAGCAGATAATAGACATGATACTTCTGTCATCTGACATTTGTGGTTTCGGTTGATACAACTTCGCATGTCATACCTGTGATCAGATCAAAGGGAAAACTTTTGATGAAATGAGTTCTCTTTTCAGGAGATTCTGTTACCCAGGGCCTGTGGGCTACGTTCCATCTCTACTAGAATTTGTCACCAGTGGTCACTTTTTCAAAGGAAGAAGTAAAGGAGAGGAAAGGATAATTTCCTTTATGATTTCCTTTCATAACTGAAGCATATTGAATATTGAAATTTTGTCTCAATGAGTGATAATCACCTTGAGGTGGTCATTTGTCATAAGTCAGTGGAAATGGATTCCACACCAACCGAGGTCATCCACACCTCATCCTACTATGTCTGTGCAGGGCTTTTAAAAAATTACTTTTTGACCTGACATATGGATATGTCAACTGTTATTCCTTATTAAAGGAAATTAGGAGAGTTCTGAAATGATTCCTTTCAAAGCCAAATGCTTTCCTTCTTAAAACTGTATGTAGGATTTTTTTTTTTTAAGTTTCTTTTGTGAACGGACAAACTGTAGATCACCCAATGGCATTTTGGCATCCTGATTTGAATGGTAGTGACAATAACAGCTCATTTAATGGGACATTGTTTCCCATAAAATATTTCAAGGCTAACAAATTAAAAGGAGTGGGAAATTAATAGCTCCAGAATATAAGCAGATGTATATTAAAAGCACATGACTTTGTCATAGAAAGAAAACTGATTAAGGTTTTAAGGAGCTTTTGAAAAAGTCCTCCCATCCCCAATATTCCAATTCAGTTTTATGCCTCAAAGAAAGGAGGTGTTACCAATGGTCATTTTCTGTGCCACTGATATAGGGACAATTAATATTTACATAATTCATGCAAGGTTCTAATAAAATAAAACATGCTAACAAGTAATTTAGGCTCATTGAAACATTAAGTCAAAGAAAAGGGAAACAGTAATAATATTTCAGGGAGAAAGGAATGTGAAGAAAATAACAGACAGGGAAAGGGAAATACTAGTAAGATGCAGAGGATCTCTGTTAAGTCCTTTAATTATACCTACAAATTACTGCGAGCCGAATGCTATGTGGTCAGCCTTCTCATCAACTATTCTATGAGTTGGGCACTATAATTAATTACATATTTGCCCACAGGAAGACTGTGTCTCAGTTTTTAGTCAAGGTTACCGTGCTAAGGAAGACCAGAGCCAAGCCTCAGATGTTCACTCCGCATGCCTTCGGAGGGGCATATGCTCTTAGATCCGGCAACAGCATCTTCTTTGGGCCAGGTCTAGAGGTCACCATGCTGTTGGCCTGGCAGCTGCGCATCTCTCCAGCTGCTCTCCGAACAACTCAGAAATGTTTAGCTCAATCTGGACTTGTGTCTTAGCGATGCCCCTTATCCTGGGCCCTGGCAGGGGTTCTTCACCTCTTGCTCTACACAGGGCCCTTTGTTTAACATATCCCACAGAGACAGCCGTGGAGAGCAGAGCTTTAAAAATAACAAGTCTTGGCAAACTCCTGGCTTATTAGCCCACACACCAGTTCACAGATGACTGGAATTCTCAAATCAGATTACCTGACAGGCAATTTCATTATCTTGCTCTGGTACACCTTCAAAACCTTGAGATAGCCAGATAGACATCACCCATTAATCTGTTTGGTTGCCAGTTGTGCAGCTCTGTAATCCTATTTGTGCAGCTACGAGTGTTCAGTATTTTCTTAATATTTTCAGGTCTATTTTTTTATATGCTGTTTTGTGTACTAAGGAAGAACAATGGTCATTTGAACATACATATGTATTATATTACTAGATTAATATAATTATTATAATTATTGTTATTGATATTATTATTACATATATATTATATTACTAGATGGCAAATAAGACTTAAAAGTCATTAACTTAAAGAGATTTATAACCCTTTATTTCTCATAGGTCATCTAAAACCGAATATTACAAACTATGTCATATAAAGTAAATGCTGACCACAACCTGTGTTTAATTACCCTGTAAGAGAGAAAAGGAATTCAAAGAATGGATAAATGCCTTCAAGTTAAACGTACAAAACACACATTCTTCTATAATAGGAGTTTAAACAGCTAACCTGATTTTGCTGTAACTATTCATTTGGTCTCAAGCTAAATTCAATGGAAAAAAACTTTGTAAGATAAATTAAAAAAAACAAACAGTGCAAAGCTCCATTTAAAGAATATAGATAGTAAAAAAGAGTGTTTGTTCCTTCCACTTCCTCCTCAGCCTTCATTTGGAAGCCTGGGCAAGAAAGAAAAGCTTCTTGTGGAACACAAACTCAGAACCTCCCCGGTGCCTTCTCCTCTTAACCCAGGTAGGAACCAGGCAAGAGGATCAGGCCCTGGAGGCCAGTTGCTCTTACTCCTTGCTGCTACACTCCCCTTCTCCAGATAGAACACTCACTTCCTAATCCCCTACACCAGCCAACACCTTCTGGGTCAGAGAGCCATAGCCTTTGCTGGTTCATGTGCATCCTGAACTTTATTTGTGGCTGATCTCTGTCAAGGCTGGCTAGCCCTATCATGCATGGTATCTTAGCACATGGGGCTCTGGTCAACTGGTCAACCCTCTCCCTATTGAGCCATCTCTCCAGATCCCTTTTCCTCTCCATAGCCCTTTCCTTTCTTTAATATAGCCCAGGCTAGACTTAAACTGGCCTTTTGGCTGAGGATAACCCAGAATTCATGATTCTCCTGCCTCACAAGTGTATCAGTATGATTGGCTACTTGCAGCACATTTCATTGGTCCCGAATTAATTACCCATTATGTGAGAACCATTCTCAATAAGGTTAATGGAAAGAAATCAATTGGCATTATTTGAGCCAAACTCTCCAAGTTGCTGTCCTAAATCTCTCTATTTACCCCTATATATCCTTTATTACTGTTAGCATACCTATCCTTTGTGTCCTTTTGTGCAATGCCCATGTCCTCAACTGAGCAACAATGTCCAAAAGAGCAGTGGCCATATCTGTGAGGTCACATCTTGTTCCTCATCTCCAGTGCTGTGAATGGTAAATGGTAAGGGCTCAGTTAATATTGGTTAAATAAGAAAGGATGATGGGAGAAAGATGAAGGGCAGGCAGAAGGGATGATGGGAAATAGATGAAGGGCAGGAAAAGGGGATGATGGGAGAAAGACACAGGGCAGGGCAGGCAGCAAACTCATCCTGGTATGCAGAACCATACTATGCAACTCAAAAGCCTAGGCTGTTCCATAGCCTGTGCTAATAAAAAATTGTGTTGATAGAAAATTGTAGGCTGTGGTGCCTGGAACAAAACAATAAAAGGTATTTTCTTATTATTTCATTAGTGATTACTAATTAAAAATAACAGGTTTGATTGATGTTTTCATGAAGGTATATAATACACTTTAGTTATATCTACCTCTCATTTAACTTCCCTTACTCCCATCTCTCCTCCTCTTACTCTCAAGTAATTCCCCTTCTGCTTTCCCCACATCCCTCTGTTCCCCGCCTAGGTTGTACAGACACAGGAAAATGTGCCACCCTTGAGCATAAAAGCCACTCTTGCTTCGTCACATCTCTATACTGAAGTCTGCCAACTGACATCAGAAGGGCGTGTCGTCCAGGTTACTGGGGCATTCTCTGAGTGTGGAGTGGCCTGTGCAATGGAATTTTTAAAAGAGAGCCTTCCTATTTAGTCAGATAAGCGTGATTACGCTCTGTGACCACCGTGATCCATGACCCTGTCCAGAGGTTCCTTAAAGACAGATGGTTTCAATGTACAACATTCTGTCACTTCTGCATTCAGAATTGCTTTCACATTTCAATAATCACTCTTTAACCCTTCACAATGACTGAGTGGAATGTGGTGGTGGTCAACAGCATGGATTCAAACAATAAATTCAGATGATCTGTTTTAAAAAGCCAACCAAAGTTAACCAGCTTCCAATCATATGGTGGTATCTAACCTACGGGGCAGTAGAGATGACTAGCTGGTTAAAAGTAAAGGACTTTGGATAATGACTGGCATACAGCCAATGTACATATTTGTTGTTATTGTTATTTTGAAATAATAAGAAAATCTGAACCTAAAAGATCTTGGGTGACTTGTCCAGCTAACACAACTTCATTCCTATCCCAGTTTCATTATGCCACACAGATGACACTGTCGAAAATGCAGCTGGCTCCCCCCTCACCCCCCTTTTCTTTCCACATTACACTGAATAATAATTTCCTGGCTTTCAAGAAATAGTAATTTTTAAATGCTTACTACCTGATTATATTCATTAAAGATTTCCAAAATAGTCCCCAGTCTAGCAAAGTAGAAATCACACTATGATTACGTTATTATGGAAGTGGAGGAGGAGAGAAGGAATATATTTCTCTTCCAAAACTTCTTGAGAGTCAATATAATTCTCATTATACTTTCCTTGCTATTTTATTATCCCTTTCTTTATTAGAGGTTTAGATTTGAGGCAGCTCTAAGAAAAAGGAGAGGAATAGAAAGAGACTTAAATTGCTCTTTGTCCATATTAAGGCCAAGGCTTTGGCAGATAAAGGCAGAAGGGAAGGTCAGATGCTGTGACCTAATTATGTCCTGGCTTACTTTCTTATCCTTTTATTTAATGAGAACCATCCAATTTAGACTGGCTCAGTAATTATGTAACAATAAAAGCCATATATGTTTAAACATGTAGCTTTCCAGCAGTGTATTCACTTCTAAAAGGGGAATATGTATGGGGGGGGGAATCTGAATTTGAAAGGGACAAAGGAGCAATGGCCTCTCTGAAGCAGCCATTGTGTTTCTCCTTTCTCATATATGGTCTGCTATGTTTAAGGAAAACGCTGGAGCCAGAAACGAGGTGAATTTCCCAGCTAAGATGGGCAGTTAGACAACCCAATTGTACGAGACATAAGAGATGCTCTGATGTTTGGGGGAATACACACAGAAGAGGGGTCTGGGAATCTAGAGGATTTCAAATGACCTTGGCAGGAGCCACATGTCCCAAGTGCCGCGCCCCTTCCCCTCAGCCCAGGGGCACCATGGTCCAGCATCCTTCACCTTACTTCTGACCCAGCTTCATCCCATTTCCTCCACAGCCATTGCTCACTGTAATTCTGTCTATTTGAGTCTGTATTTTCTGATCATCCACTGTGACACTTCTCTTACTACCCTTTAACTCTTTGACAAGTGTCGGCCTCACTAAAAACAAAAAACAACCCCAAACCCCGAAAGATGTATTTCTTAAGTATATGGTATTTGTAATCCTGTTGAGATGCAGGATAGCCGTGGTCTCCTGTGAGCAGTAAGTACTTACGGACAAGAAGTGGGAAGGAGTAAACTCCTCTTGACAGTAATGATGTTTATGTAATAACTCCCCAAGAATTCCTTCATAATTTCCCTCTCCTACAGTATAACCCATAGCAAAATGCTCACTTTACATTTTTTATCAAAAAATATGATTACATCTACTTATGTTCACTTCATTTTGTATATAAAACTTTAAGTAAGAGGTATGATTCAACGAATATTTATACTCCATCGGAAAGAAAATACAGTCTTAGGAGCTATTTGAATGTTGCTTATTACACCTGTAGAGAGAGATTTTTCTACACCCAACCTAGAGTATGGTGTGTAGTTACTCAAAACAAGCAGAAATGTCCCCTTCTGCAAAAACAGATACGGGACGCATTGATGCTGGCAGAAGATCAGTTAGCATCCTTTGAGAAGTTTATTTGGGAAAAAAAAAATGAAAAAAGAAAAAGAAAAAAAAAAACTTCTTGCAGAATGCTTTCCTACTCCAAATCTGAGAACATAAATATACTTTGAAAAAAGGACTGGGTATATACATATTGCTTTGCATAATGCGTGCTCTGAAATTGACTGAGGAACAAGCTGGCTGAGAGGGTAATATCTTCATATTGGATCCTATCTCAAACTTGTTACTGTAAAACACTTTGGTATTCTAAGAGTATTAGAGTTGTTACGCTAAAACTAGATTTATTCTGTTTTCTCAAAGGCTTGAACGCTGACAATTCATGCCTCTTATGCCGAGAATTTATTTTTTAAGATTGCTTTCACAATGAAAAACCAAAGAATGAATTGCTTTCAGCTTCAATTTTATATATTTATGTAAATATCTACAGCATATGGAGATTTTCAATTTTTATAAAAAAAAAAATATTGGCTATATTATCAAACAGAATGGCCCCATTAAAGCTTTTCAAATTCTATAAAATGGCGAGGGAGCAAGAGAACCTGTTACCTGGTAACTCGTTGGCAGGTAAAACAGCTGTGTGTGCTCAATCCCTGAGTTAGATACTTTTCCCACTGCTGAGGCTGGATACTTGACAGAAGCAACTGAAGGAAAGAAGGGGTCGTTTGAGCTCACAGAGTGTGCAGACCAGCAAAGTGGGGAAGCTACAAGAGTTGGAGAGCCTGAGGCAGCTGGCCATGAGCATCCTGTCAGGAAGCACAGGGAGAGAAATGCTGGCACCCCAAAGCTGTGCCCCAGGTACCCTTTAATTCAGCCTTGTGGTGCTAACTCACGGCATGGTAATCATCCACATTGAGGGAGGTCTCCCCTCCTCGGTTACACTCCTTTGGAACTCCCCTTATTGACGTGCTCAGAGACGTGTGTCCACGTGACTGTAAAATCTACTCAAGTCAATGAGGGGGGTAAACCATTGCAAATATTGAGTGCAGCCTCACTCAGAAACAACAAACAAATCTGGCTGTGTACGAACACTGGTGAAGAGATTCCTGTTTGGTTAGTGAAGGGTACTCTGTTATTGTCATCTCTCTGTCCTATTTCCTTTCCAGTACTGCAGTCATTTCCGGTCCACTACTGGAGTTGGAAAGATTTCCCCTCTGGCTGGCCACAGACAGAAGTCAACCACTTGGCTCTTTTGTTTTCTACTCTCATACATGGTGTTGCTGAACTGGGTGACCTAGGCAAGTGACTCAATGACTCTACTCAGGGATTCCCTGTCTGTCAAAAGAGGATGACACATGGCAGCGCTCTTCTTGGTCTTACCCCAGCCCCTCATGTATATATACATTCCATCTGCCATGATGCCTACATGCTTAGACCATGCCTAGCAGAAGTCTCCCTGGCATCTGAACTCACCGTAGAAGGGATCCTGGCTGGGTCTGTGATCCTGTACTGTGCCGGCTACCTCTACATCAGCTTTCTAAAGTCTAATCTTTCAACTAGCAGAGAATAACAACCTTGAAAAATCAATGCAGTCTTAACTATCAACAAACCTCCCCTTCAAGAGTAGGTTGAAATGTTACACTGTATCAGCTACATAGAGGCTAGATTCAGTATCAGAAATAAGATTCCTGCTCATCCTTCAGAATCCCTCCACTCTGCTAATGCTCAAGGCAGATGATCACATGGAGCACCCTGGATAGCCATAGCACAGCCTGTAGTTCCTGCTGAAATGGTTTTTTTCAAGTTATAGTTCAAGGACATAAATTTGATTTTTAGAGGGTTATTAATAAGCCAATTAAATATAACCTATGATCTCAAAGACTCACACCCTGAGTGGTACCACTTATATCATGAGCCACGTGAGTCACGTGACAAACATCCCACACCCCTTATCACCCCTCATGGGTGTTTTTTGTTTTTTTTTTCATTAAAAAAAAAAGAACTGTATTTGAATAATTAATCAGGTTTCCCCTTTTCTACAGCCACTAGGAAACTAAGAGCTAAATTTCCTGCTTTCGGCAGAAGTTCTGGGGCCATCTTCTAGTCACTGTCTTAAATATTTCTATCCAAAGTCTTTCTGACCTCTTTTATCTCTATTTCAAGCGACTTTTCAAATTATCTTTTGCCCGACACTTCAATGTACTTGAAAGCAGTTGGATATATGAGTCGTATAGCAGGACCTTCATGGCTCCACTCTCCTGGATGAAAACAAACCCCATAAAGAGCTGAAAGGTGTGAGAAGGAAACCTGCGATACTCAGGCAGGACCCATGCCCTTAGGCAGAGTCATCTTAGCATCTCTGCTGGCTGTGGCCAGGTTTCCCACATCCAGGAACTGCTATGTGACTGAATTCCATTAGCCACACCAGCAGCTCAGGCCCAGCCCTACCCATTCAGAATTTCTTTCAGCTCAGTAATGTGTCTTGATCCCATGACAAAATTAATGAGGTAGCAATCCATTACTGACAGAGCAAAAACGACTGCCAGGGCGTTCACAAGCTCTAATAAATTATGGATAATTTACCAAATTAATACCAGTAAAATAAACCCCCCCCTTTTATATTTTTATTTATCATTCTACCTGGCTCTTCCTCTGCTCTCTCACATGCATCCCTCTTGTAGACACGCAGATAGTTTTGAAGTAAAATTTCTCTACATCCACTCAGTGTGTGTACACACACGTGTGCATGTTTGTTTGTGTGTAATATTTTGGAAGTCGCTACCTATTTATACAAATAATATTTCTCTAGCACAACTGTACAATTTTTTGTTTGTTTTGTTTTTGTTCTTGTTTTTTCTGAGCTCTGTGTAGCTCCAGCTATCCTGGGACTCCCTTTGTAGAACAGGCTGGCCTCAAACTCAAAGAACCTCCTGCCTCTGCCTCCGGAGTGCTGGGCTAAAGGCGTGCGTCAACATGAGTGGTCCTCTATCAAATTTTAAAGTAAAAGAACATTGAAATCTAGTGTTACTGTGGTGCTGCCATTGGTCCCTATGCTCATGGTAGCTAGAACTGGGCTGGCAGCACTGAGGAAGACAACAGGTGATGAACAACCACGCTCTTTGTCAACATTTTGTGATGAACAGACCACTGTAAGGAGATGACTGCAGCCAATCAACCACAATACGTAACATGTTCTTGGTACACCCACTGTGCAAGAAGACTGTCTCTGCCTCCATGGAACTCTTTATCTAGGACAAGAAATAAAGCTGGAAGTAAAGCTTCATTTTCTATTTATTTTATATTTGGTTTTGAAAAGAACATATCGGTGGATGAACTTATAAAGCTGAATTATTCTTAGCATCCAGATAATTTCTTGTGGTAATGATGGGAAATTATATTCGTAATGTAATATTTATGTTGGAAGAACCAGCATTAAATTACGGAGTCGACTGTTTGTGTTGTAAAATGTGAGGGGAAGGGCTTCGCTCTCAGTGGAATCACAAACCAACATGAAAGCGAGTGGGGTAAGGCCGTAATCAGCTGCTGGCTTTTGCAACCCTCCAGATGAAGGCAAGAAGCAGATGCAAATGTTTTCTTAAAGCCATACCCAACTCTGAGAAAACAGACTTCAGCTCCTCTTGAAACAGCAAGGGTCAATTAACAGTTCATTCTCTTTACTGATCAGACTTTTAAGAAAGGACTACTCTTGTCCTTGTTGATTTTGAATCATTCTCTACTATCAGGTCATCCCTATCCCAAATCAAGCTTGGCTTTTCCAAGCATCGGACTTACTCTGTCCCTTTCCTGAGTGTAGTCCTCAGCTGCTTTGTGTCCCTTCTCACGGTCAAATGTTCTCTCCCAAGCACAGGGTGTGACCTCCTTTCTTCTTTGGAAGCCTCCAGGCTGGACACTAACAGCCCTCTTACTTGCTGTCTTAGCTGGAGTTAACATTTGCTGAAAGGAAACCTCATAAGGAAAAGCAGCTTGGGGAGCCAAGAGTTGAATTGGCTTACACATCACTGCTCAGGCCACTTCAGGGAAACCAAGGCAAGATCTCAAAGCAGGCCTCAACTCAGAGGCAGGAGCTGATGTAGAGAACTCAGAGAGGTACTGCTGGCTGACTTGCTCCTCAGGGCTTGCTCTTCCTGCTTTCTTATACAAACCAGGGCTACCTGCCTAGGGTAACACTCCCCACAATGGGATGGGCTCCCCCACATCAGTCACTAATTAAGAAAACATTCTACTTGTTTACCCACATCTTAATCCTATGGAGGCAGTTTCTCAGTTGAGAGTCCCTCCTCTCAGATGACTATCGCTCGCTCGCATCAGGCTGACATAACAGTAGCCAGCACACGTGCATTCCTAGCAGTGACTGAACAAAGCTTTCTCTCTCCATCCTCTCCCAATGGAAGACTACCACCCTCTCTCAAGTTCTCACTCCCTAGTCATCCTGTTCCACGGTCAACTGTGGCCCCAATGCCACCTTTCTGGTACATACAGCTTCTTAACTTATCACTTAAAAAATTCTGGGGCCCCTGTTTACATGCAAGAGGCTTCATCCAGAGGGTCTCAGAGAATGTGGTCCAAAAGACCATACTGGTAGAGAAATATTGATTCCTACAACACAAGGAGACGAGGCAGGATGAGGGGAGGAGGCTGAGCAAGCTGGGAGAAGGATTCTTTGCAGGGCCCATTGCTTCCCAGTCTAAGCAGCTGGCTCTGTTTACTCAAGTGTCTAGCATAAATCATTTTCCTGGAGGATGCTGCAGGCAAAAATGGCCTGACAAATTACTGTCAGAAGTTGAACTTCTGTGTCTCAATCTTGGCCTCCTGACCTTCCCTCCATTCCACGTTTTCAAAAATTCTAACATTTCACACCCAGCTCTCCTAAGAAAGCCTGCCAGACCCCTATGTATGTGTGACTTCCTCATTCCTTAAATCCCAACAACATCTGATAACCGATGTCAATGCTTGTGTATAGCCGCACTAATGCCAGACATGAGTGTACTTGCTCTGTTTCTAACATCAGGATAGAAACTGTGTAGAACTTCCCAAACCACCCAACTCCACCCCAAGCACCAGGGAAGGTTTGCTAAATGTTAAGATACTGGTGAAAGCAGAAACCACAGTTAGGATACTTTCAACTTAGTTTGCATGAGTCTGTTGGATATCATGGCCATCATTAGATGATGAGCCAGTATGTATTTCCTAGCAGCGGCAGCAACTGCAGCAGTAACAGTGTTCTGGGAAGTCCCTGAGAAACCTCTCACACTGATCCTTTGTGTTTTTCTCAGATTTAGAATTATTAACTTGCTACAAGTATAAAATAACACATATCTGACTCCAGTTCCTCGTTATCTAGTCTCAGAAGTATGTAAACACTTGGAAGTGTTACATAAACCCAGACTCCAAGCACTGAATGTTGAGAGGCCAAACTTCCCACCCCACAGCTTTCCTCCCAAGAATCTACACACCCCTCGGGTGGGTGCTTCGCCAAGAAGCAAAAGCCTTGTGTTACTGTTGAAGGGATCTGGTGATAGAGAATTAGGAGTATTCTGGCAAATGGAAAGACCACGAACATGATATCACTCCAACGGAAAGCCACAAAGATGGCCTACCCCAGAACCAATGGGCACCAACCAAAACCCGATAGAATCCTCACACTGCCATTGTAAACAAAAAAAGGAAATCTAAACTAGGAACACCTCACCCCACCAAAAAAACAAAATTGAGCAGAGATACCACAGAATGATATTTTTATGGAACTTTCAATTTTATCAAGATAGAGTCGGGAAAATATGCATAGCTGTGCTATCTATTCATATGCCAAGTTTTCATTTTGTTTTATGTTTACATTGGGGCATCTCTTATTTCATCTGTTTATGTTCAATAAATTATATTATATCAAACCCAGATTTGGAGTATCTCAGTATAAATACTTGAGTGATTCCTGCTAATATTTTCATAGGACTTAAACTTTAGATTTTTTTCCACGTTTCTCTGGGAAATAACACCTAAGTGTATAAATGTAATTCAAGTACATTGGTACGCCGCTGAATTATGTGTCTGTCATTTGCACAGGAGTACTGGCTATATCTCCTATATGCAAACTTAGAAGTATGTATTACTTTTTCCAGTTCAAAGATGTGCTACATACATTAATCATCCAGTAACTTTTCCCTTGATTACACTTAACATTGTTTTAGACCAACAAATAAATGACTAAAAGGCTCTATAAGTCAATAAACTGGCAGAGGAAATTAAATAAATAAATAAGCGGATGATAGACAGACAGACAGCTGAGTCAATCAAGTTTCAACTCTAAGAGAGAAGAGGGTGGAGAAAGAGCCAAGTTTACATGATACAGCATAATTTTAACTTAACTGCTGTTTCGCTGAGTTTCTCAGTGAACACTGCTTCAGAAAAGCCTTTCTTCGTGTGTACAGAACGTCTTTCCTATTGTCCTCCAGGGAAGGCTGGCAGCAGGCCCTGCACTTTGACCTCCAACCCTGCCTCAGCAAGGGGCTCGCTAATATTCCCAGAAGTTTCTCTCAATGGAAGAAAACCATTGAAAAGAGAGCCCTCCTTTTAGGCTGGTGGTCCCTACTCCCACCCCTTGCTATTGGCCCCCTCTAAGTGGTGGCATGCAGGCCCGGTCAAGCCCAACAACTCCAGGGCCTTCACAAGCCACTATTTTTCATGTCTATTTGATAGGTCTTTTCCTTGCTGTTCAAAGCAGCTTTCAGAGTCATGTTTGTGTGTGAGGGCTTTCTATTATGGCCTCATATTTGATTAATTTGCAGCATTCATGTGTCTAATTCTCTACACACAAAGGAGATGAACTAGTTTGGACTCCATAGACAGGGCATTTCTGCCAGCAAAGTTCAAACGGAAGGCAAATGGCTGCCGGTGGAGATGGTTCCCAGCTTGCTGAGAGAAGCTTAGTAACGCAATCAAGAGTCCAGCTTAAAACAAAACCAAAAGCTGCTATTGCTCCAATGAGTCTGTTAATGATATTTGAAAGCATGTAGGCAAACATCAGAGTGCTGTGCCCCTTGTCAACATGTACCTACATCTTCACAAGAAGGGGTGTCTGAGAGGACCACAGCTGCAGACGTCACACACGTACAGAAAGAGGTTCCTGGCTTCCTTTCAGGTCCCATCAATCAACTTTTATCAACCGGGGGGGGGGGGGGAAAGCAGAAGATGATAAACACTGTCTGCAGCATCCTTTAGGTTTTAAGCTTTGGTCTATTCAAGATATGATTGCGAAAGTTTGAAAGTATCAGGGACCAGAATACCGTTCTCTCTTCTTATTACTTAATAAACGCTTTCAAATTTGCCTCTGAACACGCCTCATCATCACCCCTTTAATTGCTCCCGACTAAGGAACAAGAGCGACAGCAAGAGCAGAGTGTGCGGCAGCCTCCTTCCTCTTTCCTGTTATCATTTGAAATTAAAAAGTTAATATTTATTTATTTAAAACTCCAGAAAAATATCTATTATATGGCCCCTCCACTCTTACAAAGCATTTCAAGGAGCTTAAATCTGTGGACAAATTATTTGCAGGAAGCAGAAGAGTAACAACTCATTGTCCCATCATCCGTGTCCCCCTGCATTCCAGGTGTGCTTTAATAAAAGGCAGGATTCCGGTCACCCCATGATGTCACTAGTACCTGTATTTAAATGTCCCCGAAGACCAAGTTATACTTCCTTTTTGAGGAGCCAAAGGCGAAATAAATCTTTACAATGTAGAGGAGGGGGAAATGTGTATGAGTTCTTCCAGAATATATGAGGGAGTCTGCAAGGAGTCAGGGAAAGAATCAACAACTTGGTTTTCAGTTTTTCTGATTTACTTCAATGACCTTGGCTTCCCTCTCCTGGTAGAACTAGGGGGGAGGGGGCAGGGGATGGAGGAGATGAGTCAAGGTGTGCTTTTCCATGGGCTCTCACATCTGATTTTAGAAAGTCATCTCTGTACTCTGAGAAGGTGAGAAATTATGGCACCAGATGTTGGTATCAAGAACTAGCTTGGCAGATCAGCTCCAAACTCAGGAATGTCACACACGGGAGACACATGAGAGTTTTAGATAAGATACACATAGACTCAGCTCTTAGACTGTGATCCCTGAAACCAAGTTGCCTGAGGCTCCAAGAAAGAGCAGCCTTGACCCACAGGGTTCTGGTGACGTGATGATCTGCTTTCATAAGAACAACGTGGTTACTAACCTGAAAATATCAATAGCCATGTAGAGAAAATGAAATCCAGGTACAAAACAGTTTGTCATTTTTAGGGTATGCTAAGAAATGGGGGTGGAGGGTGGGGGTGGTATGTGACTTGGGGTAAAAGTACATCTCCAGCACACACAGTGTGTGTGTGTGTGTGTGTGTGTGTGTGTGTGTGTGTGTATACATGCATGAGTTTATGTGTGAGTGTGTATGGGTGAGTGTGTGTGAGTATATATGTGTGTGTGCATGAGTGTGTGTGTGTGTCAGTACATGTGTGAGTGTATGTGAAGTATGTATGTGAGTACATGTGTGTAAGTGTGTGTGTGAGTGCATGTGTGTGTGAATGTGTGGAGTATGTGTGTGTGTGCATTGTGTGAGTATGTGTAGAATGTGTGTGAGTGTGTGAGTGTGTGTGTATGTGTGTGTGTGCATGAATGTGTGTGAGTGTATGTGAAGTATGTGTGTGTGAGTACATGTGTGTAAGTGTGTGTGAGTGTGAATGCATGTGTGTGTGAATGTGTGGAGTATGTGTGTGTGTGTGAGTGTGTGTGTATGAGTGTGTGTGCATGACTGTGTGTGAGTGTATGTGAAGTATGTGTGTGTGAGAACATGTGTGTAAGTGTGTGTGAGTGTGAGTGCATGTGTGTGTGAATATGTGGAGTATGTATGTGTGAGTGTGTGTGTATAAGTGTGTGTGCATGACTGTGTGTGTGAGTGAGAATGTGTATTAATAGGGAAGCCACGAGGGCGGGGTAAAGATTGTAAGGAAGAAGTAATGCACAAGAGAGCCAGGAGAGCAGTTAGAACAGCGCTATATTAACACCTGCGTGATAAAATTGTAAAAGAACAAAACCAGAAGGACAGAAGGAAGCCCAGGGTCCTCCCGCCGCAGCCGCCGCAGTCGCAAGGCATGCCTGAGACATGCAGTAACTTCTCTCAGGGCTCCTCCGAGCTGTCAGGTCAGCAAATGCATAAACCCGTCTCAGCACAGCTGGATGTGGACCAGGGAAAAGATGGGAAGAACTGTATGTATGACGTAAAACAGTCAAGAAGTGATGTGAGTAAACCTGAATTTATTAGAGTTCCAAGTCCATGTGATACCAAAGTCAGCTGCTTCAGAAGGAAGTAAAATTAAATCAAACAAACACACACAAGTAAACAAATAGAATGTATTTTAGATGTACTTGTTTCTAGACTTAGTGTTACTATATCTACAGTGGGAACTAGTGCTGAAAACCCTTCAGAGGGGCATGACAAGACAAAAGAGTATGACATAAAAATTGCTAGTTCCACCACAATTCCCTGCAGCCTACTGACCTAGTCCTTTCTCTGAGCTTAAGTGTGAACGCACGCACGCACACACACACACACACACACACACACACACGTACTCATAGAGCACACACAGCACTGTGATCTATGCCAGCATGAGGGTGGTACATATGTACCTTTAAGTCTCTGCTCATCAATTTAATGCCAATCTGGGCACAAGTGCACATGTAAGGCAGAGTTCCGACGGCTCACAGTCAAAGCCAACTCTCCTGAAGTTAACAGAAAATGCCATTTCCTTTGAGAACTCCTCATAAAAGCCTCCTAGCAAATTAGAAAGCAGCCGTCCTGAACACAGACGACGGCCACTGGAGCCAGGGGTCCTGTTCTTGAGGGCAAAAATGGGACCAGGGCCAAGGATTTTGTGCTTCTTCTCTAAGCAGAGACATTAGTGTGGTAAGGGCAGACTGCTGCCCTACACAGACCTACACTAGACGGCAGGCAACTGACCCTAGCCATGGGGCTTTCTGCGCTTGAGGCGAGCCCCTTCCCTTCTTTCCCCCCTTCCTCTTCTCTCCGTACCTCCTCTTCCTTCCTCTTTTTGCAGGTGGCTTTTTAGAAGGCTCCTCTGAAAACATAGGAGTCACCCCAGAAATGGCACGATAATGTGAAGCCCACACTGTGAAACAATTGCACACTACTGTTTTTCAAATAAAAGATGTGATGGTCAACTTATTCATATAAGAGATTGTAGAGTTTTGTTTTTAAAAAACATAATATTCCACGAAACAGTCTTTGAGTAAAAGGGCAGTGAACTATTAAATTCTACCCCAACCAAATATATTCCAATTTTTATTTCAAGTTTAAATACTCAAAGATTCCAAATGAAGGAAAGCATAGGCTAGAACTATCTGGATTCTTTCTATAACATCTAGATTTTGACACAGTGTGTGTAAGGCATATTTCAAAGCTGTTGTAACATCTGTTTAACACAAGTTCAGAGCATAGGCCTAGCTCTTGGTGGGGAGAGAAACTGTTTCTGTATTTTGAGAAGACCCAAAACTGAAGGGCCTCTAATTTCTAGTAATTATCCAGGTACCTTACAGTCCATAATTACAGCTAGAACCAGGCCCCGAGCTGCCCTTCAGTTTGTTCTAAACTCAGCGTTTGTAATTAGTCTTGATTAATATCTCACATTTCATATCAACAGAAACAGTGAATCCAAATGCTCCTGTGTTCCCCTGCCTCATGGAGCCTTGCTGCTGTTCGCATTCTGTGCCTTTATCAAGGGAACGTGCTGAGCAAATGGGATGGGACGAAGCCTTGGCACCCACCTGGCCTAACTATTCACGGGGAAGCGCCAATGCCTTTCCTATAACCATCTTAATTCCTTGCATCAACTAATTAATACACAGAGAAAGCTTTTACTTGCATGTGAGCAATTATACCAAGTTCCTGGTCGGTGTCCAAATGGATTCACATTGTAACTCATGAACAATGCGGCTTGGAAAGACATCGTCTAAAGATGACTTCAAAAATGAGGAAGAGTTTGAGAAGCGGGTCTGAAATGACTCTGTTAGCAGCACGGTGACAGGGCAGAAAAGAAATGCCACGCCTTTAATCCCAGCACTTGGGAGGCAGAGGCAGGCGGATTTCTGAGTTCGAGGCCAGCCTGGTCTACAGAGTGAGCTCCAGGACAGCCAGGGCTACACAGAGAAACCCTGTCTCGAAAAACTAAAAAGAAAATAAATGCCATTCTTTTTTTTTTTTTTTTTTTT
>JADRCC010364326.1:0-10023 GCA_019843855.1 Hylomyscus alleni
ACACACACACACACACACACACACACACACACACACACACACACACCCTAAGTCAGAGTCTGCCCTGTCCCTCCATTTCCTACTCATGGGTGTGCTATATTCCTACTGTGTTCTGAGTACTTCCTTCAAGAAAATGCTCTTCATTGCAATAACTTTTAAAGAAAATACTTTATTACATCATGAAAAAAGGTATCCAACAACTAGATTCATACTTGCTTGAATCTAAAAAAAAAAAAAAAACAAACAAACAAAAAACTGAAAGTTTATTCATTAGACTGTATGTGGGCGTCACGTTCCACATGGGAATAGAGAGGCACGAGGGCTTCTAAGTATTGCACAGTCTTGGAAAAAAAAAAAAAGAGGAGTCGGGAGAAGATCACATGATACTGGGAACCGTCTCACATTATGAGAAACTACCAAGAAACATTCGAAAAGAAAACCCTTTGTTTCTACAGTAGCTTTAGTTTGTAGTTCTTGGAATGACTCTATTCCATTGAAGATATCTTAGTAACAGGAAGCTTCGTCTGAGCAATCCCATGTGCAAATATTAATAGAAAAATATATAAAATAATGCATCTCTTGCCATCACCCCCGGCAATCAGGACCATATTTTGGAGAACTGTTTTGTTTGGAAAACGGTTAAGCTGTGAGTTTGGCCTGAAGCTCCATCTCTGCCGCCCGTTTGAGTGCAACATCCACTAGAAGCTGGAATCCACTAAAATCCTGGTTGAGGTCTGGCGGAGTAGGGGGAGGAGTGTTGAAAAGACCACTCTGAGGGTTTGGACTGGGCCCAGATTTGCAAGCATCTTCTGGGTACATGAGAGAGGTGTCTGTAAAGTTGCTGGGTGCTATTTGCTGTACATCTGTACTCTGTCCCACACCAACAGGCTGGCAGAGAGAGAAAGGCCCATCCTTCAATGCAGTCACAGTGGTATGGCAGATCACTGATGGGCGAGCCAAAATGGATCCTGGGGAGGGAGGTTTGGGAGACACTGGTCTCCCTAGGGTTGGGTTGGGTCCAACTACGCAGGAATGAAACGGGCTCTCTTCTAGAGTTGGCATGAAGTTTTTGATACCCATTGCAGCTTCGATAGAGCTAACTTCTGAAATCTTGGCCCCACGGCGGGAAATCGTGAACTGATTTGGATCTTTGCCATCCTTTCTCAGCATGTCAGGGAGGAGCCTGCGGCGGGCGTTGATGAACCAGTTACAGACCTGAAATCACACAGGGTCTGCTTCAATACTCTCAGTTCACTTGACAAACAGGTTCTGAAAACATCCTGTGTAGGCTGCCTGACTTAAAGAGGTAATAAAAAGGGATCATCTGGCACTAAGGAGGTAGCTCAATGGTAGAGCAGTTGCCTAGTATGCCAGCGGCCCAACAGCAATAATTTAAAAAATAATCTAAAATAAAGCTTCTCTGGCCTTACAAGCAATTCAGAGGCACCTAAGCTGGGTCAGCCTGTCATAAAGGCAAGTTAACTTTGGATGTGCCATCATCCTTAACCCTTTCAGAGGCAAGAGGAAGGTGCAAATTCTCAGATATCTGAAAATAAATAACTTTAAGGAAAGTTCACCTTTAAGTTTGTTTCAACTCCTACCTACTGCCCTAGCATTTAAGTTAATCAACTACAGGAAAACATTTCCTGTTTAAAAGAGGCCACACCTCCCAGTAACTGATTTCTCTCAGTTCAAATGACTATGTCAACAGACACAACACAATTACCTCACCATGGTCTGTCCGTGTTTAAATAGCAAACCAGTTTCCTGGGCAATAGAATAAGGTTTAACCTCCTTCTCTTTTAGGCATTGAAGGGAATGCTTCTTGACAGATGAGTGTCAAGTGTTTCTGTCCTCTATTAAATAGCCAATTATTATCTTTTCACACTATAAAGTTCACAATGAAAAGATCTGTTTTTCTTTCTCTCTTCCCCCATCCCTCTATGAGGCACCAGAGAAGAACTTATAATCTAGCACACAGGAGCACTATAAAATGTCTTTTGATAAAGAAGAAAGTGTGTATGCATAGGTTAGGGGCACATCTCAAACCTGGGCTAGAACCCCAGCACCCCATGGGGCAAACTCTGGCACCAACCTTTATCCTTCTCCTTACCTGTAGTGTGGACAGGTGAGTCTGCTGCGACAGCAGTGCCTTCTCTTGCTCCGAGGGATAGGCATTGTATCTGTGTTCATACAGCCAGTCTCGAAGAATCTGGACGGATTCCTTGGGCAGATTGCCTCTCCTCCTCCTCTTGCCAGAGGCTGCTGATGAGGAAAGGTCCAGAGGACTGTCCATGCTGTCTTCATCCTCAGAGTCACTGCCAGACGCTGCAACAACACCTGACAAAGGACAAGACCCACGGTCACATGCTGTCACCAGCAGGGAAGCCAATCTAAGTCACTCACTTAGACTGTTCACGTCCTGTGTTTTTTCAACTACTGAGTGCGAAGTTTTCAGTCGGGGCCAAGGTCTCCAAACAGGAAGGGTGCCGGGCAGTGTGGTAATGGCCCTCACGACCTTGTCTTTAAGGTCATCACTCACTAGAGACAGTAATCCAGTGAACAAGGATTTTTTTTTTTTTGTTTTTTTTTTTTGTTTTTCGAGACAGGGTTTCTCTGTGTAGCTGTCCTGGAACTCACTCTGTAGACTAGGCTAGCCCCAAACTCAGAAATCTGCCTGCCTCTGCCTCCTAAGCTGGGATTAAAAGCATACGCCACCACTGCTGGATGAACAAGGACATAGTATATGCTCTTTTCTCTCCTTATGTGAAAGGCTTGTGGTTAAAGCAAGCACTGTACATTTTTATATACTTGAAGGTTTTAAGACTGTGAATTAGATATGAACCTAAATGCTACCCATCAGTCTTTAATTCTTACATGACAAAGAAAACTGAATATGTGCAACCTACAAAGAAAGCTATTTTGGTAGTAAATACTTTAATCCTATCGGAAATGTTAAGAATTCAAACCCTACAGAGTATTTAAATCAGAGTTCAGTGAAAACTAGCTGGACTTGCATAGATGTCATTTTGAACTTTAGAGCACTTTTAACAAATGCTATTAACTCCTTTCAAACCTAAAAGTCAGGCACCTATGAGACTGTTTCTGTTTATCTCAAAGGTCTTTTCTTTACCTTTGTATAGCTTTTTATTCAGTCCTAATTAAGTCCTTTTACTGATCTAGGAAATAAAACCAGAATATTCTTCGAATTGCTACATCAACTCCGTGAATTTTAAAGGAATTTATTTTACAACTGGGAGCAGAATGACTTTGCTGACACATTTTTAGCTTTGGACTGCAGGGGGCAGAAGGTGCTAGAAGGAGTTCCTACAGGAAAAGCTCAAAGCCAGCAAAGACAAAGTAAAAGCAGGTTCTAACAAAAGAGGCAGATGATTTTGCAAATTCACTGTAGCTTAAGGCTTAACAAACTGCCATAAATAAACCACAGACACCCTCCATTTTTAACTGCCATGCAATTGAAGAACTCCTTCTTGAAGATGAAATTAATCTGTTTCAAGAAAAAAAGTTTAAAGAAAGGGCAATTTTAAAACTGAAAGTGCTTTCATTGTTCAGAATCTGAGAAACTAAAAAAAAAAAAAAACCCATATTGAAATAAGTGAAAAACTATTAATTGCAAAACAAAAAAATCCTTCTAATTATAAATGAGTTTCTCATTTACTTTGGTAACCAAGGAAATCTAACTTTTAAACACGTCAGGTTAATTGGGTAACTAAGCACATTTGAATAAAGCAATTTGCTTCAACTCCCCCAACTTCAGAAAAGCCAGACATTCTTCAACACTACTTATTTCCTTCCCCCTCTTTTTTAAATCTAGGAGGGAAAAAGTGTGAAAATTTGCTCATTGAATAGTTAATTCCCAACTGTAAATTGGTAATAACAAAGTGCTTGAAACAAAAAACCCCTAAAGCCTGCCCTTTGATCTGCTCTCTCGCTCGGAGTTTGACAAGAAGCACGATCTTTCAGAATAGGTTAGGGACACAAAGCAGGTTTCTGTTAAGCAACACCAAACTGCCGACTCTGTTCATTTGAGGAATAAAAAAAGAAAGCAAGCCAGGCCCCTGGACGTCTTTATAAGTATTCCCAAAGCATGCACAAAGGATGCAGGAACAGGGGAAGTTAAGACTTGGTGCCTTGGGCGGACCAGCTGATTCGGTTAGTGCTGGAGACCACGTTTACTACTGTCAAGGCTATTTTCATTAAAACTCCCTCCTTATTATGGCTTGACTTAGAAAAACAAAGACTTTTTTCCTCCTTACTCATTTCCTACTGTAACAGAGCTTTTGAAAAGTTTCCCAGTTAGGACTTGTTTCCAATCGTCTCGCTTTGCTTACACTTTGAAAAAAAATGTGGTTGGGGAGGGAGAGAAGTAGGTGTGGGACAGATTTGGAATCCTCTTACTCTATCCACATACAAGGAAATGTTCAGAAAGCCTTAAGATGGCCCGAGGAGCCCACGTCTCTGTGAAGCAAATCTTGCATCTTCACTTTCTTTTTCTGAAGTCATGAAACATGGAAGTTGGGAGGGTGGGGGTGGGGAGCACTTGGATTTTAAAGATATATTGGAGTCTAGAAAAAGAATGTGGGAAAGAAGATCAAGGGAAAACCAAACCTAATTAGTCTCTTCCCTATGGACAAGTAACTCGGATGGAACTTCACACCCAAGGCACTAAATCCATAGCTGGCTAGAAGGGACCCAGCCAGTTGAGCCCTAAACTGATCCAGCAGGCTTGGAGACCCCGCGAGGACACTTGGGGATTTTCCTAGTTGAGCCCTCTTCCAGCCTGCTCTTGAAGCCATTTTTGGAGCTCTTTCTTTTCAGGCGGCCTTGGCTTTCTACTGAGGGCACTTTATTATCATATACCAGTCTTTGTCTTTAGGAAAGTTGAAAGATGCTCACTTTCCTAAGAGACAATAGGCGGGACAGGTTTAAGCAGTCCTGGCCCTAGGACAGGGAAGCTCACCCTCCCCTCTCAGGTAATTTCAGACAGTGGGAGGCAGGGCTGTGGAGGCTCTCAGGAGAGGGAGGGGCACGAGGAGAGCAAGCAGCTTTTGTTCTTCAGCTCCAACTGAGGCCCGCCTTCTAACTGTACAAGTTAGCAACCGAGCTGGCCCCTGGTCCCTAAGGAAGTAAGGAAATGGGGCGGTGCGGCTCACATCCTCAAGGGTCTGCCCCCTTCCCAGACCATGTGCTGGGGAAGCCTAAAAAGGGAAAAGGAGCCAGGACAACGTTAGCAGTCTCAGCTCTCCCAACGAGAAACTCAAATCAGTCGCAGCAAAATTTCCTCTCCAACACGTCACCGTTTCCATGAATCGGGGGGTTGACTTGGGGAACCCACGCACTTTGGGCTGGAGACTACTGATGTATGCCCTAGACCTCGCATCTGGGGAAGGGGACACCCAAGAGGGTGGAGCCTGAATGGGAAGCTAGTCGTCAGCCTTCCTCCCCACCCACAGAAACCCAGTTTTACATTCCGGCACCCTGGAGCCACACAAAACCAAACCATCCTCTTTAAGGTGCTACTGAAGCAGAAGGCCTCCCACGGGGGTCTAGAGCTGTCAGTCACTTCAAGGGATGACACGGCTCTACAGAGGATCCCTTAAGTTTTCCCCAGAGCTCAGTTAAACTGTCCCCCAACTCAGAGCGTCCACATTCTCACTGTCCCAGGGTGGAAATGAGCAAGGAGGCCTACTTAACCAAGTACCCGGGGTCTTCATGAGTTCCGTATGTTTCAGGGTCTCTCACAGAATAACATCCGCACAACTTTATGAGGTAGAAAGCGGGGAGAAACCCCGTGGGGAAGTGTGTTCCGCGGCAGCTGCCACAACCGTGTTCCGTTGGAACTGCAGTCGAGGTCTAGGTCTGAAAGAATGTGGAGTAACAAACTCGAGGAAGCTCCCAGGCATGCGCAGTAGCGCACCCTCCCCCCACCCCCCGCGCTTCCCCAAGCGATTAACTTCTGTTTTGAACCACTCCACATAAATCACAACAGAAAAGCCAACTCCAGTCCACGACTGGAACACTCGAGGGACCTCCCAGTCAGGGACTCCAAAGTTAGCTTCAAAAGGGACTTCACAGTCTTTGACCTTTTGGGGTTTTTTCCCCCTTCCTCCCCAGTGTGTTTTGTTTTTAAACCAGACTGACGGCAAGTTTTAGTTGTAAAGCTTGGTGGAAACAATGACAGCCTCGCTTTTTGCACTTACAACCAAGCTGCTTGTCACACTTGGACAGTTTTTGGCTGCATGGTACTTGTGTTCTAACAGCTCATGCTGTCCTAAATTCATCGTGGGAAAACTTTCAGAAGCTAGTAAAATTTTAAAGTCCATCTTTCCAAAGCTATGCTCACCCTAGGGCGGTATGTATGGGGTCCCGGATCACATTCCTTTGATAGTGAAAAACACCACATCCCTTAAAAAACAGTGCCAGGATCCGTGAGGAGTGAGAATACCCGGAACTACAAACTTTTAAACAAAAGGTAAGACGACTGGAATGCGCCAAGGACCCCCCACAGGGAAAAGCGAGGTGCCAGGATCCCCTTGAACATCGACCGCAAAGTCCTGTCCCAGAAACAACACTAGAAACCACGCGGCGGCTGGGCCGAGCATGGGGTGTCAGGGAAGACAATGAAACTTGGAGGCGCACAAACAAGGCGCTGAGCGTGTTTCTTGACAACGTGCCAGCAGCGTGGCGCGGCTAAGTCTCCCCACAACAGCCCCTCGTGTTGTGTCTAGAAGGAAAAGAACACCAACTGCCATCAGAGACACAGCCTCAACAAAGAGAACAGTCACCGCTCCAGCCGGGGAGCCACTGGGCGGAAAAGTCCCATCAAGTCAGTGTCCCCCGACCCGGCGCGGCCCGCACATGTCCCGCATTGGTGCCCCGGGCTCCCACAGCCCGCCGCAACCTTACCCTTCTTGCTTTTCATTCTGGAACTCGAGTCCCAGCGAGAAGTGAAGCTGGGGTTTCTAGGAGCCAGCCGCAGTGGAGTGGCGGGGGTTAGAGGATGATCCTCCTTCACTGGTGCTCCGGTAACTTACAAGAGAGTGTTCCAACCACTATTGCTAAACAAGGTGCTCGGGTCTCAGGCGCTGGCTTCTAGGTTGGAATTCAAGTGACACTTGGGCTTCCTCCAGCCGGGATCTTCTGGCAGCCAGCCGGGGGCTCTCCCTGGCCCAACTCACTCCCCTCCCTACTCAGCTCCTTTGTTTCCCGCTCCACTCGGCGCACCTCGGCGCTGTCAGAGTGAGAGAGCAGAAGGAAGGTACAGGAGGTCCTGCCTCCGCCCCCAGCCGCCCGCCCCGTCCCCCGCCCGCCCCGCCGCTCCTCTGCCCCTCCCCCGCACCTTCCAGCTCCACAGCCCTGGTACTGGGGGCCGAGAACTCCGGTCCCTTTCCAGGCTGGCGGAGCTCAGAAGCAGGATCATGCCTGCCTGCCTGTGGCAGGAGTACCATCCTCATCCCTCAGCCCCCAGCAGCCACATTGGTTTCTCTTTTGGGGCCTTTCCTCCCCGGGCTAGCGAAGAATGCACTGCGTTTTCAAAGGATGGGGAGAGGTTTAAGGACGTCTCCTTGGTCCACCCCAGAGAAGACACCCCCACCCTTGTTTTTGACAGCTGCCCCAAACTCCACGGTCCCTGCTTCAGCTGCCAGAGGCAGCGACTTCAGATTCAAGGGGTGGGGCACTGAAGGAAAAGTATTCCGGACAAGAACCAACTTCTTCCAGAAGGCGCAGCGCACCCTCCTCCTCGAGAACTCTTCTGCCAACAGCGACAGTGTGTGTGTTTGGGGGCGGGGGGGGGGGGAGCAGACATAGGCACCGTGGGCAAATGTCTATTCCCTCGGGCTAAAGCTCTGAGTTCCGGATTGGATTGCAAGGCAGTTTCGAAATCTAACACGTTGTGGATAGACACTTGTCATGCTCACATGCTCTTTAAACGTCTCAGCTAGGGGACCGCCAGAGCGTAAGGGTATCCCACTGCAACTCCCCCACCCCCCATGCGCCTTTTTAAAAAGATGGGCGACTACGCCGGAACTGCTCATCTGTTTCGGTAAACAGTGTCTACTTTGTAGGCTAATATCCCACCAGAGGACACCCCCCTCCACCCTTCAGTATTTCAAACAGAAACTAGCCATTAAATAAACACTCATTCCTATTGGTTTATTTTGCTTGAGAGGGGCGCTCCAAAGGGAGTTCCAAGAAGAATCTCCCCCTCCCCAAATGCAAGCCAGATGCTGTTTTGGCTGACTTCGAGACGCGCATGTGCACACTTCTGGGTCTAGTTTTCACTTATGCCCGGTTGTTAAAAAGAAAGAAAACCAACTGTCACATGTCACAGAAGACTTTCCCCACTGGGGGGGGGGGGGGTAGAAACGAAGAAAAAAACCAAACGTAAATAAGCTGAGCAGCGACGTCACCGCCGGTGTCTGTCTCCAGTTTCGGCTCTGTGGCTGTTCTGGTTTTGTGACCTCGGTGGAGATCCGGCAAGAGGAGACAGACCCGTGAAAACAAGGTTAAAGCCGAGTCACACTAAGGCGGCCACAGGATGACCCGCTAGACTTTGGAACCTGTTTATGATTACGTTGGAAATTAAAGCAAGCCTCCGCCGCGCCTCCTCCGAGGAGCTCGTAAAAACCCCGAGTCAAAAAGAAGCTTGGGTGGTTTTTCCAAAATGAACCAACTGGAGGAAGAGTCACAGTAGGCATTCAGGAACCTTAAAACGACCCCCGCCCTCCCCAAATACTGTGGTTTGCAGAATGCTCCGTAAGAGAGCACACGCGGGCATCAGCGCAGGAGGCGGTTGCACGACAGTGTCCAGGGAGAACCCACCGGCTGGCAAGCCCTTCCGCAAACCGTCCGGGGGGCAGAGCAGTCCGGGACCTGGCTGGGCATGACTCAGCTACTGCGCCGGGGTGCGGGACTCATGTGGTGCGGGAGGGGGCCACGAAGGGCCCGGCCGCCCGTTGGAGGGCCCCCTCGCTCTGGGTTTTGAAGGGGTGTTTGTGGCTGGGATTGGTGGCTCACATCCGCCGAGGACTCGGGAGAGGAGGGAGGACAAACGCAGGGAGGAGGAGCTGGACGGAGTGAGTGGCAGGAGCCGGGTCCCGACCCGGCGGTGACTGCCTCGTCGTTTTTGGTTGCTAACTTGGACAGTGGCTTCGGGGGCCACCCCACGGAACCCGCCTCGGGTCTGCTAAGCCCAACCCACGGCAGCACGAGGCAGAAACGCTCCTTCCCGGCGGTTATCCGCGGCCACGCGGTGGCTCTCATTATGTACACAAAGGTAGCTTTTCTTTTCTCCCAAGTCAGCCTGGCTAATGAATGCGATTCTCCGGCAGCGCTGATGGAAACCGGGTTTACGGTTTGAAAACAAACTTTACGGGGCGAGCGGGAGCCGGTAGAGAGTAGAAACCTCTTTCAAACTAGGACAGGAGGAAAACGCAGAATTAAAACTCACCGTGACGCGAAGGCCAGCTGGACCCCGCCAATGCACACCTTCTGCTCATGTAAATCATTTCGAGGCAGTTAGGGAGCCGGAGCGCGCTGGCCGGATTCTGAGATCAGCTGAAGCCCTACGGTGCCCCTCCCCCACCCCCACTCCACCCCTAAGGCCGGAGCCAAGCTCGTTAGAAGCTTTGCGTTCCTGCAGGACTGCGCGCCAGGTCTTTACAACTCCAGAAAAGGGAAATGGCCCCCCAGCGCGAGCTCATAACATCCGCAACATTTTTTATCCGCTGTCTGCACGGCGGAAAAACAAGCTTCAGTTCTGACTGTGTCAGGGCGTCTCCGTGTAACTGAGTCAAGTGACTTCGGGTTAGTTGTTGTTGCCACGTGTTACTTATTGAACTCTTAGCCTCATAATCAAATTATCTAAGTGCAACCGAACGGTTGTCCTGCGCTCTCACGGCCTGGTGATAAACGTTTCTCACTATTATCGTTTTCTGGATGGGTGAGTGGGTGAGTGTGTGTGTGTGTGTGTGTGTGTGTGTGTGTGTGTGTGTGTGTGTG
>JADRCC010364542.1:0-21050 GCA_019843855.1 Hylomyscus alleni
ATATATATATATATATATATATATATATATATATATATATATTTCATCTATAATATTAATAATTTGTCTCAGTTTGATTCAAAAGATTATACATACAGAGGATTATAATCCACATGAAAATAATCATTGCTTTTAATTCAGATTTAATTGCTTCTTAGTAGGGTACTGATTTTTAAAATCAAAGTCCCACCCATCCCACCCACAGCACATTCTCTGTTCAAGGAATGGAGACAAGCAGAGTGAAAACAGGAGGTGAATAGTCATGGGACTTGATCCAAAAGAGTGCTCTGACCCCAGCATAATACTAAACAAACAAGACCTGTGATCAGTACCAGTTAGGGAGGGCTGAGCTGCCCAGGCACGAAGGGAGTATAAATATACTTTTGTGCTCAGAGCCACTTGAATGAATAGCAAAGCAGTAAATTGTTCTATCAACATGAATCATAGATGATGTATTTTAACTTATTAGGCTTTCTTTCTATTTTTATAGATTTCATTTATTTCATTTGAACAAAGTCTTCCCATACATCCCACTCTGGCTTCGAACTTGTGATTGTCTGGCCTTCCCAGTTCTGGGATTACAGGCAGGCACCTCCTCTATTGACTAAGAATATGTTTTTATAATAATTCACTGGGAATTAATTTCCCTTTGGGTGTTTGCTTATTTATGCTTATTTACGTTTCCTGTTTATGTTTCTTTTTATATTTCACAGAGTAGTCACTGTTTTCAAAGAGTGCTTATACTTCTTATAAGTTGAACCTACCTGCACATGAGATGAAATAAACTTCCTCAAGCAAGATTTTAGCAAGACCCCCACCACGACCATCAAACTTTCCACCTCTGGGTTGAGTGCTGCACCCTGGACCCTAACTTGAAAGTTGATTTATCTCTGACATCACCGCAACTGAATGAGGTTGCTACCTGTAAACACCTGGTGTGTCCTTGGCACCTCTCCCAGTCCAGTTCTAACTTGTCTCAGGCCACCTTACCTTAGATCTATGGAGAACCCAGCATGAGGGATGGTGGTAGCAGGCTGCCTAACCTATTTGGCAAGCCTACGCGTGGGAAAGCTGTTTGAAGGTTTGGCTGTTTTTAACGGGTTTCTTTTAACCATAGGATTTTATTGCTCTCTTGATGGATCATCGTAACTCATCCTGAACACAGGAAAAGCTTATACACTTAAAGATAACACCACCTGTGCAGAAGCGTCACCCAGTGTATTTTTAAATCTTATATCAGACCATAAAAGCAGGGAGATTACTTGTAAAGATCCAGATAGGATGAATTTTTAATAAGGGAACAAACAAATGGAACAAAGTTGAAGAGATCTTTCTGACAATGTGTCCTGCAACTGCGGCGCGTTGCCTGGGAACCGAAAGCCGTGAGATCATCCAGTACAGGATATCGAAGCTGAAAGAGATGCAAGCTTTTCCAAGTTGCATTCAGCCCTGAGCCTACTACCCCTGGATACATCCTCAAAAATACTACTACTGCCAATTCTCCTACTTTTCTCATTGAGCTGAGCTTTTGTTTTTGTTTTTAACTCATACTCTGAATAGCAGTGACCCTGGAGAAATTACCAGGTCTTGTAAGTGTGAGAGATTAGTAGTTGGGCTTCGGGATGGGGACACCTGCACTCTTTTCCCTGTTAAATTCAGCAATATTTGAAAAACTCCCAATCTTTAGCTGAAGGCACGTTTTTGATTTCAATAAACACTAATACTACTCAATCTAGCATGATATTTGATGTGATTGTTTTAAAAGGTTGAATAAACACCAGTATTTAGAAGGCAAACAAGTTAGATAGTATTAAATTATAACTTTTATTTATAAAAAAAATTAAGCTTAACTTTATACATTCCAAGACAAGTTTTGTCCTTCCTCTCTTCCTTTATTTCTCTTGTTCTTTCTATCTCTTTCTTTTCCTTATGCTTATTTTTTTTTGAGATATTGTTTCTTTCTCTTTGTAGTCTGCTGTCCCGGAGTTCTGTAGACTAGACTGGCCTTAAATTCAGAGATCTGCATGCTTCTGCCTGAGTGCTGGGGTAAAGGCATGTACCACCACTGTCCAGAAGACAAGTTTGCTAAATGTTCATTTTAGCAAAAAGTATAAGGATTGATATAGATGTGGGTTTATTTTAAGAGGTATATATTATAAAAAAATAAACCTACAATGGAGAACTCTTAATTCTTTACTAATATAAGATATTAAGAAATTTCAGAACTCTGGAGATCTGACTCAGTGGTTAAAAGCACAATACTGGCTGCTCTTCAAAGCGATCCAGGTTCATTTCCTAGTGCCTAAATGGTGACTCACAACCATTTGTAATTTTGATTTCCGGAGTTATGAAAAAAGAGGGGACCCAAGACATTGTTCTGGCACTCGAGGAGTGTACAGACATACATTCAGGCAAAACGCCCATATATGTAAAATAAATAATAATTTTTTAAAAGAACATTTAGGAACTTAGGATGAATCTGACGGCCATAAGTCACCCCAGACATTTAATAGCCACGTGATCTTGAAAGTCAACTGAACTCACTGAAAAAGATATGTTTACAAAACTACTGTAAGTAGGCCAAACTGAATGAACAAAATGATTTTTTTCTTTCTTTTTTTTTTTCATTTTTTGATATAGGGTTTCTCTGTGTAGCCCTGGCTGTCCTAGAACTCACCTCGAACTCAGAAATCTGCCTACCTCTGCCTCCTAAGTGCTGGGATTAAAGGCATGTGCCACCACTGCCCAGCAAACAAAATGAATTTTAAATTTAAGTTTTACATAAACATAAATTGCACATACAGTTTTATTATGTATAGTTAAAAATTTATAGTGTTCTATGAAAGTAAACTGAAAACTGAGTTTGAAGTTATCCGTTGCTGTGAAGAGAGCTCTACTCAAGTATTCTCTCCATTACAGCAATTGCATAGGAAGAAAAAAAATTGCTTCGGGATAGTGAGGCTTCTGAAGATGATGCATAAACCAAATTCTACCCTTAATGTAAAGCCTTAAGATTCCTTAGATTCCTAAAAATGAGTCTAGAAGTCACTGTCATAAGACAACATTCATATACACATAATATTTTAAACTAAAAAGCAGAATAAATAAAAATGAAATGCTTTGTTCATGCTGAAGTGATAGATATTAACTTAACCAGAAATGAAACTTGTCAAATGGACTTTAAGGAAACTAGCAGCCTAAAGACATCCAAGTACGATAGAATGTTTATCATTTCTCAAGATTGGGTTGTGTCTAAACCTTGGGCTATACTATGGAAACACTTCAATCTCAACTCACCATCACTGCAAGGCACATTTTTATTTTCATACAAAATTTGTGGAATTGCATCTAGAATAAAAAAGGAAATTTAAATTTAAAAATAAAGCTTTGAATTTAATATAAAAATTACAGGTTTCACTAAATAATTATCTCTCTGTGTGTCTGTCTCTTCCTGTTCTGCCTCTCTGACTTTCTGATTCTGTGGCTGTATGCCTCTGTCTCTGTGTCTCTCTATCTCTTGGTCTCCATCTCTCTATCTCTCCATTTTTCTGTCTCCATGGCTCCATTCCTCCCTCCCTCCATCCCTTACTACTCTCTCTCTCTCCCTCCCTCCTTTCGTCCCTCCTCCTCCCTCCCTCCATGTCTCCCTCCCTGCTTCTTCTCTCTCCCTCTCTCTGTCTCTGTCTCTGTCTCTGTCTCTGTCTCTGTCTCTCTCTGTCTCTCGAGTTCACTGATGCGCTAGTTTGGTTACCCAGCAAGGCCCAAAGACCTGTTTGTCTCTATCTGCCCATCACTCCCAAGTTCTGGGGTTACTTACTTGTACCAACATGCCCAGAGTTTTACTTGCATTCTAGAGATGCACAGATGCTCACATACAAAAAGCAAGCACTTTACCAGCCATTGCTCCACCCCTCACCAACAAGCATTTCTAAGCAAAGCTGACTGCTACAATACATCCATTCTTTCAGCTATTGTATTCAAAGCACAAGCAAGGAATTACTTCAAGTAGGAGACTATTGGAGAAACATCTTTACCCTAACGTTATATTTTCTTCTAGTTATGTGGTCCTATGCTATAATATCCTAAATTATCAGAGTGAAGACATTCTAATAGTGTTTTCAAGTATCTGGGTAACCTAAACCAAAAAGAAGTTCTAGTAAATAATTATGGACAAATGAATGCATTAAATATGCAGGGGGCTTTAAAACATTCATTTAAAAAGAAAAAGGGTGGTGACAGAAAAGAGTGGCCATGCTCGTTCATCATTTGCCCGTAGCTAGGCCTGCAGAGTCCTTCTGTTGAATCTGTGCTTCTCAAACTCACTGATGGAACTTAAAACACAATTCTAGTTAGAAGGTTCAGTGCAGAACCACGGAGAACCACAGTATTGGACTAGACTAAGGATCTCCCTGGACAGGAAAAAATAAAATAGATTTCACTGGTGGTCTGGGGGTGGGTTGGGTTGGGAACAGGAAGGATCAGGTGGGGGTGGGCGGGGCGGGTACTGAGAGAAACAACAGGAATTGGGAAGCATTTCCAGGTAAGGTTGAAACCCAGTGCAATGGAATCTTTAAAAGTAACCCTAGCAAAAACTCCTAGTAATGGGGGACACAGAGCCCCAGCCAGCCATCCTCTGTAGCCAGGTCAGGTCTTAAGTGACATGATTAGAGTATCAATCCAGCTGCAAAACGTTCCGCCTCCAGTTTGTCCTGCCTGCAGTGTTCTGGGACCAGAGAACTAGCAGAATTGTCATCAAAAAGGCCAGAGAGACTTCATCCCGGAACTGATGGGAGCAGATGCAGTGGTCCCGCAAATAAACCTTAGGAGGAGCTCAGGGAATCCTGCAGAGGAGGGAGAGGAAGGATGGAAGGAACCAGAGGGGTCAGGATACCACATGAACACAACCCACAGAATCTACTGACAGGGACTCATGTGGGCTCCAAGAAGGGAGACTGTATTGGTCTGACCTAGTTCCTCTGCATACATGTTATGGCTGAGTAGCTTGATGTTCTTGTGAGATTCCTAACAGTGGGAGGAGGGTTGTCTCTGACTCCTTTGCCTGCATGTGGGACCCTTCTTCTACTGGGTTGCCTCGTCCAGCCTTGCTATGATGGCACGTGCCTAGTCTTATTGTCGGTTGTTATGCTGTGTTTGCTTGATGTTCCTAGGAGGCCTGCTCTTGAATGGGGGTGGATCTGGGGGCGAGGGGAGGTGTATATGTGGGGGGGGGGAAGAGACTACAGAGGAGAAGAAGGAGAAACGGAAATAAGGGTGTAACATATGAGGGAAGAATAAAAAGCAACATCTAATTTTTGTCATACAAGAAGAAAATATTAAGGAAAAATGATCCATCAGTATATCTATTTCTTTTAACTAAGGAATCCCTGTTATAACTGGGAATTCGTCTAATGCTGTGTGGTTCTCCGGGGGGTGGGGAGGGGATGCATTGAATCTTCTAAGCAGAATTTTGGTTTAAGGCCCCTCACTGAGTTTGAACTGCACATATTCTTGATTATTTTCTTAAAACAAATATTTAGCAGTAGGATTTCTGGTCTGTAAGGACACATTTTACTTAACTAAATAATCTATCCCTGAACATTAAGGAGTGAACCTAGAGCCTCGACATACTAAGCATGTGTTCTACCGCCGAGGGCTAAGGCTCCAAGAGTAACTTTTAAACCATACTTCCTAAGCTCTCAAGTAGTCCCTTAACAGGTGCTCCAATGTGAACATTCACCACGATTATGAGGACACTCACTTCCCCTCACTCTTCTCCTCTCTAGAAGAGGAAAAGTCCAATTTTCAGGAGAAAAATCTTACTTCCCTGTTTAATTTTTGGTTTTGATCGATAACAGGTTTAAACATTTTTAAATATGCCTTTTATTAGCCAGATGCTACCTCTCTTTATGCTGTAATATGTGGCACTGTATGCATTTACCTTTTTTACTCTTGATTCCTTCAAATGACCCATGTGGTTTCTCAATAGTCTCATTTCTTGTTGGAGAATTCCTGTAAAGTAGAGTACAGAGCGAGTCCAGATCAACAAGGTGACCCACTCTTTCTCATCCCAGGTGAGCACAGTTATTTTGGCGAAGACAAGAAACGTTAGATTTCACTCTACCACACCCTATTTTGCCTCCAGGGAGGTGGTTGCAATCTTATCATCTCTAATCAGTAAATGCATAGTTGAAGAAAACAAGTAATAAAAATAAATCAGTCACACTCTAGCAGACAGCTGAGCAACCTCGGAAAGCCTGGATCCAACAGAGGTGATTCAAAAATGCACATTTTCACTGGGATTTTTGCCTAACATTCCACAGCGTTGAAGCCAAGAGCCTTGGAAGTCCTGAGGCACAGCCTGAAAATGTACACAAAATTAGAGAAACAGGCGTGGCTATAGGAAACAACTGGCGTTGCCAAAGCTTGTGTTCTTACCCTCCCTGGTAACCCACAGAGATGGCAAAGGTTCTTCATATCTTGGCACGATCACTCCGCTTTCTGTGTTGTAGAAGTAACCAAATGCTCAGCTGGATGGACATTTAAGTCCTTAAAATTGGAACTAAAATAACCTAAACTGCAGTCAGAAATTTGTCTGGTCTGAATAATAGAGAACACGGGGCACTGTGGTCTCTAGCCCTTGACGTGTCTTTCCTGTGTTATTATGATTTTTGTTGTCTGTCACCCCATTAAAATGGAGATAATAAATAGTATTTGCTCTACACAGGAACACTGTGAGAATCAGATAAAGTGCTTGTGCCACAAACTGTGCTGAGCACAGCAGCACCACCAAAGGTCAGCCAGGCATCTCTGTAGCAGCAGGCAGGGAGTCTTAAAAACAACACACACACACACACACACACACACACACACACACACACACACAAACCAGGCATTAAAAAGATTTCGTTGACTGTTAACAAGTATTCGTATTACTGCCTGAAGCCTGCTCTCCTTTGGTGTACACATCAAAATGGAGGCAAAAATGCAGTGACTCCTTCCAAGGGATGGAATAGCAGATAAAGGATTCGTTGCAGGAGATAGGAAGTTTTTGATGGTGATGAGATTTTTTTTCAGTAGTTTGTTTAGCTTTATTTTTGTAACACTGGGGATCCAACCCAGGGCTTTCTACACAGTCAAAAATCTCTTTACTAAGGAGGTAAATCTAGCTGAAGAGTTTGCCCTAAAGAAGAACTTCTAGGAGACTCATTCAAGAGATACAGGCCTGAAATTCACATGAACTGAGTTGGGGAAGCATGGCTGTCTTAATGGAGTGAGACCTTGTACGCAAAAGCATTGTGTGTTTTTCCCCCCCTTGGATGGTTTTGTGAGTAGATCATTTTGAATATGTATGTATTTTCTCAGAAAACATTTCCACAGAGCAGAGTCCATATGCTCCCTTATTTCCAGGAGCGAGAAAATGAAGGAAGACTCCCACAGCACTCAGATTGAGCGCTGGGTCTCACACATAATGTTGCCCACCACTGCTGACATGTTGACTCTATCTTTCCTTACCCCGTTTCCATGCCACAAGCAAATGCTCTCTGTGTATTTCTAAGGAAAGATGAAGTCATTAGAGCCAAGTGCTGAAGGAAAGTGCAGAACAATGGGTGTTCTGTGTGGGTGTTCTGAAGGTCACTATGCCAGGGTTGGTGTTAGCCTGATGTCTTAAGCTGCTGATTTCTCTTAGAGTCTGATTCTCCCTCACATTTATAGGAGAGGTACGATGCTCCTTGCAAGAAAGCATGAATGATCATGAAATATACATACTCACTGTTAAATCGGTCAAGATAATTTAAGCTGAGCCCTTAACAGACATTTCCAGGAGCATTAGGCTACTTGACTTTTGATAAATATCAGAGACAGACTTGCGTCAGTATTAATATAGAAAGCTTGTGTTTGTACATCTACAGCTTTCCTTATAAAGAAAACATGGCCTCACCATAGATGCTAAAATGGCCTCGGAGTAGCACAGGAACACAGAAGGGAAGATACATTGCTTTTCATCACCTATCTGCACCTCAGTGTGACACGCACCGAAGCTTTCTTAGGTAATCCTCCTGGGATAATACAAAGTAGGCAGCCTAAGTCATAATTACATGCAAAGAAATTGAGTCTTAAGGGACTTCCTTTGGCCACTATCATCAATAAACTCTAATGCTGGGACTTTTGAGTCCACCTTTGTGAGATTCAGAATGGTCCCTATCCTTCATAATTATACTCAGCAGTGACCGTTATTACATTTCTTTAAGGCAAGAAAATTCAGTCTTCTCATTTTAATCAGTGGATTGTTGAACCTGGTCTTGTATGAGGAGCTGGAGATAACTTCGCCGGGGAATAAATGTTCTAAAGCTTGAAAATCTCTGGGGAACTTACTGAGCATTAAAGACAATACAAACAGGCCCCTTGGGAATTTGTATCTGCTCTTTGTGTATCTGTACTGATATATGAGGCAGTCTTGGATGACTCCAGTGAAGGTTAAGTATAAAAAGGTGGCTTTAAGTTGTAGTGTTTAAGACAATTTTCAAGTATACAGGGAAAAACTCTTTTGACTTATTGAGGGAATAAGGCCAAGGTTATAGAGCTTTTGCAATCAAAGCGAATGTTAATTCTAGGAGATGTTCTAAGAAGTCCTCAGACACATGACTACTTGTATTTTTAATTACAAATGAGTTTCTTATAGTCACTGTCTCCTGATACAGAAGGAAATAAAGGACCTGAGAACATTGCTGAAGCGATTCCCAACAGTGACTGGAAGGGACATAAAGGAGTGTCATGTCCCTTGGTCTTTCATCTCCCTGGGAGGCTTAGGTCTAATTCTGTTTTCCTGGCAGTAGAAAAATCAAATGCCCTCTTAATTCTATCCATATTAAAGAACAGCAAAACTTTAAGTGCACCCCCTTTGCCAGCTACTGGAGGCATTAATAACTCACCTGCCTGTCCCCTCATGGTTACCTCTCCTTAAAGTGAAAATGAAGATAGAAAAGCATTCTCTAAGAGCAAGCCAAATAATAAAGCACAGTAGAGATTTATAAAATTTGGTTTTTTTTTTTATTCAGAATAAAGTCATGCCTTTCTAACTCCCAAATAAATGTGCCTGCTGTATCTAGCTCAAGGATGATGGATGGCTCATAACACAAGCCCCGTCTAAGCTTGCAGATGCTTCAGTAATCCAAAGGTATGGATCACGAGGTGAAATGATACTGGAATGTTTCATTTTAAATATTACTTTGTAATGGAATCACGTCTTCCTTTGGAATTGTTGGATGTCTTTTTTTGTTACAGGGTCTGATATTTTGTAACGGAGTCACATCTTCATTTGAAACTGTTGAATATCTTTTTTTTTTGTTACAGGGTCTGATGACCACCAGAACCATTATGGTTTCAGTGCTTGAGAGTCATTTATTTTCCAGACCATGAGTTTTTGGGCATACTTCTTTTTTTTGTTGTTGCTTGCTTTAATGTAGGCAAAGCCTTTTGAAATCAATCTTTTAGACTTAAGATTTCTTGGATTGCGCAATTCAAATTTGTGGCTCTCTTACCATTCCAGTGGATGTAGCTGTGCCTTTTTATTCGTGAGCCAAAATTGCTCAAATACATTTAAAAGAGACCAGTACTGGGACAGGACTGAGCCAGGAGTTGCCATATCATAAAATTCACTCATCAGAGACTGGATCCCAGGGACACTGGACGGGAAGAGCTGAGAAGAAATGTTCAAAGAAAACATCAGCAGAACAAAAAAGATCAGTTGAAACTTTGAAAAGTAATTTGAAATATAATATTAGGGATACTAATTATATTTAGTTGGATATTGTTTGGTCAAGCAATTATTTATTAAAAACCTGCTGGTCACAGGCTGGGAGGAAAACGCCAGGCAATGAAAGCGTGAAGACCCCAGTTAGATCTCCAGATGCTACAAGAAAGCCAAGCATGACCTCACTCACATCCAGCATGATAGACTGAATGGCCAGCCCAGCTTACTTGATGAGTCTCGGGCCAATGAAAGACTCTTAGAAAATGAGGCAGATGGCCTACATTAGAAGAACTAAGTGGTTGTCACAGAGGCTTAGGATACACAAAGGCTAAGATATTTACTGTTTGGTTCATTTATGCTCATTATCCAGATTTACAAATGTAACCACGAAAAGGATGCATGTAAACTTTAAATGCATGTGGTGTTAGTAGCTGCTACCGTGTGAATAGTGTGGAAACCTGGGGGAATGTTGGACTCTCTCTGATTCAGTAGTCACTCATATTGATGAATGAATGATGTTTTAATTTCAAGTGTGCTGATCCAAACAGGTTTTAATTTAATGAATTTTATAAGGAATATTTTTATAAGGAATAACAATGGCTTAATACACACATGCAAGTCTCAATGACAGCTTCTTTGATATCCTTTAATATTTGATACAATATTAAAGGATAACTTTTTATCATCAGAAGGTTTATTATTAAACTATAGAAAATCAATGCTGTCAAAGATGTGAGAATGTGGAAAAATTAAAATACCCGTGTGTTGTTGGTGGATACAAAAAATGGTGCCATAACTATGGGAAATAGTACTAAAATAGAATAAAACTATTATTTTGGATTAAAAAAAATGAGGCAGATGGCTCATGACATGACATGAGGAATGACAGCTTGGGTTCTCTTTTGACCGCCATACTTATTGGTATACACTTGCTCTTACACAAACACACACACACACACACACACACACAGAGAGAGAGAGAGAGAGAGAGAGAGAGAGAGAGAGAGAGAGAGAGAGAGAGAGGATCTATTGGTCACTATAACACAATTTTGGTACTGTTTTCCAGGCTTTTAAAAGTTACTTTTAAATGCATTATAAAAGATGATCATATTTCTAAATGGAGTCACTTTTTTCCTTCCTTTTCAATAACTCTAAATGGATCTCTCCAGCAATCAAACCCTGAAAACAGCCTGGTAACAGAGGACATCGGGCAGTGGGCAAATAGAGAAGCCCTTTTGTGCTACAAGCGAAATATGCCAGGGTGAGAACTATGCATCTCACAAAAAGAGGAAACTGGTTATCTTGTCTCTACTCTGAGTCAAGAAACTGAGGATTACCCTTGTTTCTTTACTTCTCCCGTTCCAGCAGAGGCCATATGCATTACAGTATTTTGAGTGATAAATTCCTACAGGTGAATGGGTACCTAAACCATCGAGCTACACTGTTACTTAATACATGCAAACAAATTAAGATAATAAGTATATTGGTTACATTGTCTTAGGCTCATAAGGTTACTTTCAGTCCTAGATACTATGGGGACTGTATAAATTAAATTGTATAAAATATGTCACTTTTATTGGTTAGCTTGGTCATCTGGTTACACTGACATAAGTAACCTATGTATACAAGCTGAAAGAGGTACAAGGAATTTTTGAACCTTGCATCAAATTAGTAACTTAACAATTAATTTTAAATGCTATTTTAACATAGCTTTATACAAAGAAATAGCAAGTAAAATACAAGTTAATTATATTCTATAGTCTGCATTAGTGGTAGAAATGAAAGAAAACACACTGGACATGGGCACTCATGCAATCACTGAAACTTTGATATTGGACAATAAATTGATAAACACCTCAAAAGTACCAGTGTGAGAAAAGCACGTCCTTTTACAGATTGAAACCAGGAAGAGCTGATATGAATATACTATCCACATATACTCTATTATTGGACTCTTGTGATATTGTTGCTACCAATTAAGATTAGGGTGTTTAAAAAGTCTTATTATATTAAATTATATTTAATTTTGCTCAAAAGGGTAACAAAAAGTAACAAATATGGTTGTGTGTACATGCCCCAAGGCTAAAAATGAAAGTCCTTAGAAAAATATCAACATCTTCCCCGGAGAACCACGACACCCTGGCAGCTACTATGATCTCATATCCTTTACCTCTGGTAAATTCCATATTATTAGCAAACTCTTAGAGCAAAGCATAGACATCTTTGAAAAAGGACGAAAATAGCTTACAAAAGGGTTGTAAAGAAATATCTGTGTGTGATTTGAAGGGAAAAATCGGGCAGTTTATGGCTAATCTATTAATATCGTAATGTCAGTCACCAAGTGAAAAGAAATGTCACTTGTGTTTTACCAGTTGGAATTGTCCCAGACTCCCAAGTTCCTTTACAAAAGTCCCAATTGAGTGAATTTCCTCTAAAGACAGGCACCGATTTAACTCCTTTTGATAGTTTCCGTCCTAGAAAGGAAAACAAAAAAAGCCTTAAGCAACCAGGAACCAATCAAACCATCTTTCCTCACCCCTACTTAAAAAAATGGATCAAAACTCTGTAACAGCTAAACTTATTAAAGTTATAGAATTCATAGAAATGATAAGTTGTCACCACAATATCTAAAGATTAGAAAATTATCATACTTGATGAGCCCAAGCGTCTGAGCTAAGCTAACAACGGTGCCTTGGTAGTGAGGTCATGGACCAGGTGAGTGCAGGAGACAGACTATCTCTTGGGAATGCGAGATTTCCCTTGGGTCTTCCAAACTCTAGAGATGCAACTCAAAGAGTATCTGGGCAGGAAGTCCCCGGTGTGGAATACTGCCAGTGAAGGGTTTCATAGGCTTGCACGCACACCTACTGCCCCTTCCTGCATGAATTTTACAAATTCTCCAAATATGGGATTCAAAAAAGGGGGGGGGGCATGAAGAAGTATAATACTATGGTAACCTGTACAGATTTTTTAGTGTATAAAACCATTGTGATGGCGCACCACTCTGAAACACTCCACCCTGGTTGTCAGCACCTAGCCAAATAACAGACATGAATATTTAAGCACATTAATGTTTTAATTCAATTGCTCTGAAGTCATCCCAGAGTACCCTAGCATCTTAGATGACTTCTAAAGAGTTCTAAGAGTCTTTGTAAAGTGTTCTAAAATGTATAAACATCTATCATTGTTTCAGAATATCTATGAACATTCCTTAACAACCATGAACTTTTTATGGCATTTTCTTCATGACCCTTCACACGCACACTGAGTCAATATAAAACAATGTTGGTCCTTAGGCCAGAAAAAAAAAATCCAGAAGCTCACAATAATAGGTAACAATTATTATAAATTAATTTCAAGTAAAGTGTTAAATTGCACAATAAAAATAAACCAGTGGGTGAAAAAAACCACTTGTCAGGGTGCAAGTACGAGCTTACCACGAATGCACCTGCTCTCTCGGGCCTCTGCAACATCTCAGAAACCATGGAAAGTGAAGACACGTTGGAGAAGAGGAAGTCGAAAGTATCCCTTAAAAGAATTCTTTCCATATTTTGGTCCTCCACGTTGAAATTCTCATCATCGTTAAATTTTAAATGCTCGTGTACCTTTGAAGGAAGAGAGAAGTAGAGGAGACAGTACAGTGAAAGAAACTCTTAGGGCCTGGTTTATTTCAGGTTGGATTGTAGACCAGAGCTGCCATCTAGTGGTCTTCTGGAGGGTAACGGTTTTGTAAACACGAGGACCGCTTCTGATGAAGGAAGATGCCCTTCTTTTAAGGTAAAGGAGCGCGAGCCCTTTCAACATTGCATTCATTTATCTTGAAACTCTATCTCACGTATACTTCTCCATGGAAGATAATACATGACATCTTTTCTCAAACGTGAATTTTTAAAAAGTTTAATGTCTACTATTACATTTAAAAAGTGAATGACTATTTAAAGCTTCCATAAGGTTGAAAATTTTATAGAAGAATCTTAAAGCTGCAAATATTATAGTTTGGGAACTGGTAGAGTTGAACTCTGGCTACCCATTAGATTATTTTGTTTCCTGTACCTTCCCACTTTATAACCCAATAGACAGCTTTTTAAAAAATATATATATATATATATGTTAACAGAATCAACTTTTAAAATCTTTACCACTGAAGGCTGTTTAAAAGATAAATATCCTGAGGGGACGTGATCTGAAAGAGTTATAACTCAAAGCAAACATAGAAAACCTCACATTTATATATACATGTACCAGAAAAATATTTTTAAAATGCACAAGTTTTTCTATGCTTTTAAATTAAAATTTAAAAATAATTTGTTTATTTGTATTGCTAGGTTGAAACCTACAACCTAGTGCATTCCAGATAAGAATTCTGCCACTGAGCAGTCTCTCTAGTCCCTATGGACTTCTTAATTAAAATGTAGACCAAAACCAGAGTTATCTTTTCACAACACCATGCAAGTCCCTGAGTTATCTTCTACTTGTTATTATTGATTTCCTTCTTTTCTCCATGAATACATACTTAATACTATCTTTGTTCATGAATTCAGGGGAACTATAGGAAACTTGGTGTTTGTCCTGGTGTGTCTGCAATGGTCATTAGAGTTCATAGACTCCCCACTTGTTAGGGGTGCATAAGCTTGTATTGATTGCAACGCAAGTTATTATTAACCAAATATAACTGTTGAAGCACGCTCCCACCCCCATCACACACACACACTCCATCCTGCTTACTGACCTGGAGCACCACAGGATATCCTGAATCTCCGTAACCAATATCAAAAGTTAGAAGCTGAAAACACTGTCTACATCTGGAAGGAAAAGAACAAAGTAACAGGACCTTATAGCCTCCTAGCTACACTTACTCGGCTATTTTAACATTGTTAATAATTGATACCACTAAATTTCAATAAGTTAAAAGGTCAGTGGCATGCATAATAGGAAGTTATGTGAAACGGATTGTGGGTTCGAATCTCCTTTGTTCAGTAAAAGAAAACACAAATAGGCCTGTTTTGCATGAAACACTATAGTAGCCAATGATATTATTCCGAGAGAATCTTAATATGGGGAGCGGTCTCCAAGGCCATCATTGGTAACACTGATGCCTGCAGAAAGTGTGAGAATGCGCAGCTCTTTCTTTTTGGAAAGCTAATGTTAACATTTCCTTAGACTAAAGCAAATAAACTACAGTCAAAGAAGCGGAGGTCTGAGAACAGAGGTGACCACATTTTCTTATCAAAAGCTTCTGTTTCTTTCTCAGCAGTTTGAAATCATTAGGACATTTGAGAACAAAGTGCATTATGTCTAGGTAAAGTTATATGCAGTCAATACTTAGTATATTTGATGAAAATACTTTAAAGATGGCTACAATTTCAAATTGATTTTAGGATCCAAGTACAAGCTTGTAGACCTAGAACTTAGGAATTAGAGACAGGAGAATCATAAGTCCAATGCTAGTGTATGTTGCAAAGTAAGATTGTTGAAAACAATGATTATGATTATGATTATGATGATGATGATAGTAATAATAAACCCTATATTGTATTTCTTCTCACTATTTGGATACAAAAATCGCATGTACCAAACTCTGAAGTCTTAGAATCTGTAAATTAGGCCACATATGTTTAAAAGATCATATTATAATGTAGTGACATACAATATTTCAAGTACTATTTACTTTTAATAATTAAGTTTTTTCACTAATAAATTTTAGTGTCTCCCTTCCTCCCTTCCCTCTCCCTTCCCTCTCCCTTCCCTTCCTCCCTGTCTGTGTCTCTGTCTGCGTCTCTGTCTCTGTCTGACTCTCTCTCACCTATTGAAGGTCTTTGGTCCCAGAGTAGATGTGTCACTAAACACCTCAGCTACCAACAGGAGCTTGCTAATGGCTTCCTTCATGCTGTCCAGGGCTTGCAGAGGTGAACTGGTCTTCAGGAATGTCTCAAAAAACATCTGCAGCTGGGGCGGGGGACAAAAAATTGACATGACAAAAATAAATTTCCATCTGCCTATTGTTTCCAAGGTAAGTGATAGGAAGTGATCAATCCTTTAGGCTATATCTGTATGTCAACTTAAAGAAAAAACCTTTAGAAATATGTGAGAATCTAAGATTTAAACATTTTTCAATTTAAGTCCCAAAGAAAAAGAGAAAGGTTCATATATCTTGCAACTTAACTTGGTGGAGGAAGGAAAGTGCATGCAAACTAGTGTGCTGGTTACAATCTGAGCTTTGTAGCTTCACTTGTGGTTCTATCAATGAGGAGATTGGACGTCCACTCTTTCCCCAATTTTTGTTTCTTTCCTTTACAATGAGGCTAATACCCACTCACAAGACAGCCGTGTGCCCAACATGGAAAAAAAGTATTGGAAAACCTAGTATAAATTGTGAAATTAAAATATTTGTTTTTTTCAAATATTTGGTTTTTAATAACCAATTTTCTGCCTATATCGGAATAAAAATATCTCTTCAAAGTTGTTTCCCTTCATCTCATTCTTCTCTGGGAGCAACCTGGACAACCTGGGAGAATCACAGGACTGGGGTAACATTTTAATCCAAGATTTCCTGTGATGGAGAAGATGGGGTGGTATTCAGGAGGAGAAGAAGCTCAAGTGTCTGTCTTCTTGTGGACAATACTGTTAGCTTCACAAACAGCGAACCTTATTTACTTAAATATTAAAAGTCATCAGACAAAACTACCTTTTGAAGATGCTTAGCATTAAATTTCATATCAATATTTTTCAAAAATATAAACTAAGTCTTACTGAGTCACAGAATTTCTCTAGATAAACATGGGCTTTCAAAGATAAAGAACAAAAAATATTTTTTGAGAAAACATGCAGCAGGTATTCGATTAATGCTTTTGGAAGAAGAGGCTAAGCCTGTCAGAGCTGCAGAGGCTCACACATGGAAAAAACGTCTGTCATGATGATCATGAAGGACAAAAGTTGGCAGAAGTCATCTATGGAAAATGGTAACCATATCTTTAAAATGTGCGAGTGAAACTCCCCAACATAAACAACAAAAACACTGAGTCCATAAACTTTTACAAGTCAGAACCAGAAACCTAACGAGACCAGACATTAAGACCCTAAGAACATATCATCAACATCTGGCAACTGAGGTATTTTTCTGTTTTAAAAAGGAAAATGAACATAGAAATTGTATAACTAAAAAAAACCAAATTAATGCTAATGGTAAAAATGTTAACATCCATGAGTCAAGTTAGAATGACATTGCATGTTTCTAAATAAAAGCAATATAAATCTCACTCCATTCACCATAGTATATAGGAGAGGTTGCTAATGGCATTTGTGCATTTTTTCCACATAAATGTCACCTGAATGTCACTCAGTTTAAGATTAATGATATACCAATGTTGAAAAGTTCTGCTTAACATATATGATGTACAAGACTAAGTGTCAAATTACAGACTCTATATGGGAGAACAGAAATTTAGTATTTTGGGGTTGTATTTATTCCCCTTATGTGCAAATGATTCTTTCTCCATTAATAACTAGAATAGCCAGCAAAGCACACAGAGTCTATTCAGTTAATCCATTCACACTTTTGGTGAGATTTCTATCCTGTAGGAAGCCTGCATTCTGTGATGTGGGGACACATTTCATGGCACTGTGGTTTCACAGTGGTTACACTCTAGTTCTGTGCCATCCGGACACTCCGTGGAATTAATAGCAGTTCCTGTTCTGTACACTCGCTTAACTTACGCAGCACAATGCCAACAAGCATCACGTGTCAGAAATAAAAGGAGAGCCACCAAGTATCTAATGTGTATGTGATATCAATCTGCAACAAGTATCCCAGAGAGAATATAATACATTTCTTATCCCCCCATAACCGAATCACTTAGACTAAATGAGCAACGAATTCCTGTTTCTGTTTTTACTGTGAACGACTATGCTAATGGTATTTCCTTTGTCAAATTATCTGAGATCTGTGCATCTTCTTGTACTCAGATGCATAATGACGTGTGCTTGATGACCTCATCAGAACGTGTCCAATTAGAGACAAGTTGATATCACACGATGGCACCTACTTGATGACTTCTTCAGAATGTACCCAATCAGAGACAATTTGATACCAGTCCCTGAAAAACATTTTACTCAGGAGATGTCATCTCTCCCCCACAAATCCAAGAAGGAGCAACCTAACATCACCTTGCTGTTTACTTGAAACCTGGAGACACAACCTAAGTCCTAAGCAAGCTCGTCTGTCTTTTTAGAATGATGGATAATGCTTCCCCCATCCCCCTTTTTCAGTGCTAGGTGTTGTCCTGGTGCATGTTCAGTAAGTTCATCATGACCTTGCTACATCTTATCCCCAGTCAACATCTTTAAGTTAAATAAATAAGACAGTATAACTTCCCAAGGAAATTAGGACCTTAAACAAAAACTCAACTCTTTAAATAAAAAATAGGTGTGATGGTGCACTCGTTTGGTTCCAAAACTTCATGAGGCAAAAAAATAGGCAGATGATATTGAGGACTACTTGGGTTATACAGCTCATCTCCGGTCGTGGATTGCCCTGGTGCTGTTTGCATTTTGATGCTAGTTCCGCTTCCTCATGAGGGGCTGCCTGGGACAAGGAGTGAACCACGTACTCAGGTGACTTCTTGTGAACCTTCTGCCCATTTTAACTTGTAAGATAAAGGTGAGAGTCGGTGATTGGACAGTGGAAGGGAAGGTGGAACTGAAAAGTTTTGGGGGAGAAGGAGGACAGGGTAGGGTGGGGGGGGGGAGTAGAAAGGACGACAGAGGAGGAGGTGGAAGGAAAATGGAGCAGAAGTACGAGGCCCGGAGAAACCGCAAGTTATAAGGGATCTCCTAGCTGGGGAATCTAGTAGTGTAGTGGTAAATCTGCCCAATCTAGGCGCGCAGCTTGTATTCATAATTAATTGAGTTGTGTTTTCTTTACACAGGCTTATTTGGGTTGGAGATTTTACCGCAACAGTTTACAGCCAGTTTAGGCTACACAGTGAGACCCTTTCTGAAAACCCAAATCAAAACAGGCAAGGACAACAACAGAATGAGTAAAGCTTCTCACGATGCCACACTGTTTTACAAACTGCTCATTTTCCTATTTGTGCAACAACAACCAAATTCAGTACTAAGAAAATGGATAGAAAATGACTTTGTAAGACCGCAGTTGTAAAGATGAGCAGCTTAAGCAGCATAGCTCACTTGTATGTATAAAAAAAAAATCAGTAAGATGTGTTAGCATTTACGACGCAAATCCATTCAAGCAATGGAGACACGAATAAGTGAACCACAATTATGAATTGAAGATGGAAGGAAGGGAGAAACTGAGAACGCATCAAAGTATTTAGAGATAAGAGTTTACTATGAATTTGATATCTTAAAATACTTTGAAAGTGTCCTGATAATTCGCCTGACTTGTATACATCATCACCATTTCAATATTTCTACTCTCTCATGAGAGACTGGACAAATTATTCTCAACTTAGTGATTGGTTCTTGATTAACACTTGCTAATAATTCAGTATCAGACCTGTTGATTGTCTTATCTGTTCTTCTCTTTAGACTAAGATATTTTAAGTTGGATATCACCTCCTTTACTTTTGACATCCCAGGCAGGGATCTCTGATCTGAGGCAGGATCAGTGTTTACTAAGGTTGTTGAATTAGAATCCTAAGTATAATTTGTAGAAGCCCCAGAAACGTTCTTTGGAGGAATTATTTACAACAGCTTCCAGATAATGTAGTTTTAAAACAATGTACTAGGCTAGGGATATAGCTCACTGGCAGAACATAAGACCTTGGGCTTAGTCCCGTACCACAGATACATAACCTACGCAGTATTTGTTTCTTGTGTGCATCTCACTAGAATGAAAGGACATGCATTTTCTTCATAGTGACTTTTAATAAAGCCTTTGAAAAATAGAAGCTTATGGCTATTTGAGAGAGTTTTTAAGATAAGAAAATTTAATCCTAGAGCTAGAAAAAAAGATGGAAGATTAATTAATATTAGTTTTCCTTAAAGTAAAGTCCTTGACTAACTTGGAACCTTTAGCAGAATACTAATGTATTCTGACCTGGGCTTGTGTGTCATAGTATTGTACCTAATAAATCAAGTTCCCTATGGCTTCTTTTAGTGTTATGGTGAATACAAGAAAGGGATTTTTGCCTTCTCTGATTGAAAATTACTAGAAATTTAAGTATTAGTATTTACAGTAACTATGTAAAAGGGTAGGCAATATTGCCAATTCCTGGGGAAATACACATACACATTACAGCAAGCCAAGCCCTCATACCGCTTAGGATGGCTATTTGATAATTATCTTCAAAAAACACCTATAGTTCTAGGTATCAGGAAGTACATAAAGAAATTATGATTTGCAGACTCCATCGAGAATGTAAATGATTTCTCAAAAGCAAAAAAGAACAGATTTATCCTTGGCCCAGCAATGTCTATCAGAAGACATGAGGTCCCATCACAGAGAAATAATCGCACGCACATGCTCCTAGTAGAAATAGCTTCAGGAGCTCAGAAACAGAAGCAACCAAGTAGACTTCGACAAACGAAGGGATATGGATAAATATTCTATGGAGGACAGAAATATTACCCAGCTTTAAATGGGAAAGAAATTCTGTAACATGCTACAGCGTGGATGAACCTCGATAACATTTTTTTAAGGAAGAATTCATCTCAGAAACCACAGATCCTACTGGGATGGGGTGTCTAGAGAAGTCGGCTGGGTGGGAACAGCAAAGTCCCTAACAGAGGCTGAGGGGGAAGGGGGATGAGAAGTTGTTCGTAATGGGTAATATAGGATTTCAGTGGTGCTCACTGTGCTGGAGAATGTGCAATAGTGTACATATTGTTAACGCTATCGAGCTGGACACATAAAGTGGCTAATATAGCATACATTATACTACTGTGCAAATGAAGACAGTTGTTTCTAGCCCATCTTGACAACAGATAGGTTCTGTCGCCAGGGTCCAAAAGAATGCTGCTTGGGTTTAATAGGGGGGACTTTTTAAAATGAAACGAAATAAAACCAAATCTCATTCATTCTTCCCTTGCTCCATTGACTAGCTCTTGCAAACAGTACCAATACAGTCTGCCTCTGTGTTAGGTCCTCACAGGCTCTGCCTTTTCTACAAGCAGGTTTACCCTAGGCTTTGATGTTATTTGACTAGGGTGTGAAATAGGACACAGAAAGCTTGTATGTTGGAAAGAACAATCCAGAAGGGAAAACAAATGAGGTAACAGGAGGTTTAAGGCATGAGGGTTTAAGGTATTCATCAACACTCAAAATGAAAAAAAAAAAAAA